>VZTA01025935.1:61131-86241 GCA_013398855.1 Mohoua ochrocephala | reverse complement strand
AACCTTTAATACAAGCATACATTACAATATAGCAGTCATAATAAAAAATTAATTATTAATATGCAAAGAAAAATACAAACTTCTTTCAATTAATGCCAGTTATAGCTGAAATGCTAACTAGAAAAAAATCCAAGTTAATCAATTTCACAGATAAAACTTACTCTTAAGACTATTTTTGCAGCCAGTGCCTTAATATCCTTCTTTTTCTTGAGGAAAAAATGGATCAAGGCAGAAAGCGCTCTGAATTAGTATTTGAGCTTTGAGGTATTTGTGCTTTACAAGCAAACATATTAACTGGTTTGTTTTCACTTTGTACTGCTTGACTTTGAAGTAATTTTTAGAGACAGTGGTCATTCTTGCAATACTTCTGCTTCATAGCTTATTTTCTTTGGTGCATGTGGTTCATACACATAAGCACAAGTTTACACACACATACATACATATATATATATGTGTGTGTATATATTGGCTCTCTAAGCCTGTGTTAAGGAGGAATGTGCGATTATTTTTCATTTCTACCAGCCTTTGTAAATGGATAAGCAACACATTTATAGTTCTTTACACCCAACTTTCAGTGCACTGTACCGGCATTAAGGAAAAGAGCAATGCAGATATTCCATGTACTTTGGATACATCATAATATTAGAAAAGTAATGTTCTACAACAGCATTTATATTTAAAAAACAGTGTGATGGACCAACTATAGCAATTATCTTTAAGCTCAATCTTCACCTGCAGGAATAATACAGAACATGCTGATGTAGCTTTGCTTTCATTATTTACTACAGGAAAGCTCAGGATAATGTGGCTAATAAGTAGTAGAACATGAAAGTCATCAGCGAAAGTAAAACTTAATAACTGGTTGGGACAAGACGGTGTCTGTGTTTGGTAAGTGACAGTTCACAAAAATAAGAAGGAACTCTTGTGTAATCAAACTTCTGTCTCTTATTCCAGCCACTGAGCGTGTAACCGGAAAACACCACAGCCCGCACAGCTGCAGGTCAAAGGTGTTTGAAGAGGCTGTCTAGCCCTCAGCAAAAAAAAGATTTCTCAATACAAATAAGAGGGATGGAAAAAACGCCAAACCCTCGCTTCCCAATGATAACAGTGGCTTTTAAACTAAATGCATTTCAAACTGTTATAATTATTATCACATAATGTGCAAATAAATGGGAGAATGATTCTTAATGCATTCTAAACTTGCTGCCATAAAGGCTTGCAGGTCACATGTCTCTTAGTAGAATAATTAGTAAAATAATTTGTTTTCACATTCAATGGGCTGCATACTAAGTTTCATATTCTACGAACCTCAGTTTACAAGTGCCTGGAGTATTTCTTAATAGCAGCAGCAGTCTGATCTGATGTAGCAAAAATGAAGCAGTAAGATCTTATTTATATCAGCAGCAACATATTAAAATAAAACTAGTAACATCAGAAGAACTATCCTTATTTCATGTAGCATTTCAAGTTATTCCAGATCTTCTTCCCTGTCAACTCATATATAAATATGCTACTTAAGATTTAGTTGTTGCCTACCTTCCTCCTTTGAGACACGCTGAGGGCAGCAAAGTCATTAAACAAGGATGAATTTGGTGAAGTTAGTGGATCTACAAAACCAATGTAAAACCAACATGTTATATACATGCATATACACACTACTAGAAGAAATTTTATATTTTTTAACTTATTTCTGTATGGAAAAAATCCTTTTGATAAAGCCAAGTTTAGCAATCACACTGTTAAAACCCACAGCATTTATTAGATTCTGTGCAACTGCTTAATTGAAATGGTGCTCATTAACAGAATTCAGTAAGTTTAATTACTGTCGAAACTATTTAAAGTCCACCTAACAATTCACGGCCTTCATCTGATTGGAAAACCTGTTCTAAGTGCTCCTTACATTTGCATGTTATTTTCAGCCCTGTAGATGATACATTACAACGTTTCTAATTCACCAGAAGATCCTCTGGAAGCGCTGACAAGCATTGGAACAGGCTGCCCAGGGCAAGTGCATGAGTCACCATCCCCAGGGGTGCTGCACAAATGTAGTACTGAGGGACAAGCTTTGGTAGCGCACTTGGCAGTGCTGGGATAACAGTCGGACTTGATCTCAAAAAGCCTTTTCCAGCATAAAAGATCCTATGATCCCCAGTTACCTGAAATGTGTAACTGGTCTTAGAAATAATGATGTGGATTTTGCTTGTCCTGTCACTGTTCTGCACATCTAATTTAAATCAGAACCAAGGATAGCAAAAGTCCACATTCCGTTAATAACTTTTTATTGCTTTTCTTTGTTCCTATTCATCCTTTCCAGAGTTGAAGTATCAAAAACTGTGTAACATTCACAGACGCAACTTAAAACTCCAAACTGCATGGGTAACTCCCAAATTAGCAGATGACTGCCAGCTGTAAACATTGGTGCTTTGTTAAAACACTTTCTTCAACATTAAATTCTTAACAGAGAATTTATCTTCAATTTGTTCAACAATAAATATTCCCTAAAAGGGCAATTCTACAAGTGAACCATTGCTTGGCAGAGCAAGGGAGAGAGAGGGGGAAGGATCTGAGACACAACAAAACTTAAAATGGTTTCCAAAAGTTGGTCTGGTTTTTCTCCTTGACATGCATCACCATTACTATTTGGCCTGTCACAGTCAAACTCTGACTGCATTTAAAACTGGAGACCTCCACTGCCTTGAATAGCTAATTGTTCAGTGGGACAAAAGCAGCAGAGTTAATCTCAAAGCCTACTGGAAATAAGTTAGGAAGAAAAAACAAGAAAACACCCACAAATTTCGACTTTCAAGCAAGTTCATTTCATAGTAGTTACTACCATGCTTAAAAAATTATAATCCTAGTAAGGAGACTAGCTGCAGGGTCAGACATGCAAATGGAGTTCTAGAGCATAATTTACACAGCAATTTTCAAAGCAGAAATTTATTTTAAATGTATGTCCTTGCCATAAGGGAGCAATACCCTCTTCTTTAAAGAACCTCATTTAACAGCTACAGCTGAAATAATCTGCAATGATTCTGAAGAGCCCATTACAAAGCTCAATACACCCTCCACAATAATTTAGTGAGTACGTAGGCCTCCACTATCAAGACATTTTCTTCAGCTGAAAACCGTGTATATAAAACATGTTCCTACAGCAAGGAAAAAATTATAAGAGGCAAAGTACTGCTTGCAAGACAAAACTTAATAGCTATTAAAAATCATCAGTTATGTGACATTTCTAAAAATCTACACACCCTAAATTTAAGGGAGAACACCTGTACACTAATCCCACACAATAACCTACCCAAGAAGCATAATAAAAAGGGATACTATGGTGAAGCAACATAAATGTTTAAGCTATCAGTGCTTTACAGTGGATAGCCAAACTAACTTTTCACTTGAAGTGACAAGACTGATAATGACTTTTTTAGCTTTAGCAGAGAAGTCTAAAAATTTATGAGTTCAGTAGCACTTTAGCTTTCCATTATACTACTGTTAAAAAATAAAGTTCTGCTGTATCTCAAACAAAACCAGAGAACAAATAACACTTCCTTAAGCCTCAGTTTTGTGAATCTCAAATTTTCAAACATACTTTTATATGAATTACTTTAAACATACTTACCATGGCCTGCATACTGCTTGGCACTGTCATTGAGAAGGCTAGGGGAGCTGCTGCTATTTGTCATCCTCTGCAAAAATATAAGATGAAAGTGTACATGTAAAATAAAGCCGTAACAGATGAAGTGAAGGCATTGGGGATGACCTTTAGAAAGTTTTAAGGACAGACTATGAAACTTGTGCTCATTCCCCATTTAGTAAATACGCTGAGCAAACAGACTTGTAGTTGACAAAAATGTTTAGTAAAATAAAGCATTTTGCACAACAGAAATGCAAACCAAAAATTACTGTATATTAAAATTAAACACTGTCTTCATTCATTTCTTCTAAATGACGAGGGTCTACTGAACCTATGGTTCTCTTCCTGCATGTTGTGAAAACACTAGATAAACCAATTACTTATCTCCTTAAAACAGTCTTTTCACACTGCACTCCAGAAACAACTCCTCCCTTTAATACGCTATCATCACGACATGAAACTTCTCCCATGAAAAATACTTAAATTAAGTATTTGATAGATTCTTTTTAAAAACAAAAGAACCTTTTGAGACCTTTTAGCAAAACATCCAATTCTTCCAAGTCAGCAGGACATCTGAAACCCTTTTAACATTCCTCCTACGCTCTCCTTGCTTCTCCTACATTCCTCTAGAGATATCAGCTTGCAATAAACTGGAGTAAAGTGAAGCAGTGATGCTCTAAGAGCTACTGCTTCTTTGAGAGAGAAGTTTTAAAGTGTCTCTTCTTACTCCTGCTTATTATTTTATTTCACCAGCCTCCCAACAGGAAGAAAAAGTGTGAGAAGAAAAGGAAGGCAAAGTCAGGAAGTGTTCTTCATCACCAAGAGACAACCACTAATTTGTTAAAATACTCCCTGGCATGCTTTTGGCCCCCATCAACCCAGAGTCCCCCAGCCAATTTCCAGCAGTGAAAAGGTTGGAGAACCCTTCAAACAGACAGTTTGCATGCAGACTCTGCTTCAGTGGGTGAGCACACACCAGCACAAACAGGCCATTTTGTGCCAGCTGGCCCTAAGCATCAAGGAAAGTTTCCAGGCATGTTTCATTTAGTAGTCTAGACACAGACTGACTCAAAACTGGTCACTGGAGTAGCTCTTTGTGGTTATTTTTTTCCACAGCTAGTCCCAATGTTGGTGGCAAAGGGCAGGAAGCTTACTACGTTATACTTCAATGCCATTTCATCTAATTGTTGACCACAAAGATCAATATTCTGGAGTAATTTTGGTAAGAACAGAGGACAACCAATAGAAGCTGGAGCGCTATCCACTCTGGTAGAACTGTAAACCTACTGCAGTTCAAGTCTCCCAACACTTGCAGTTTTCAGAGCACCACAAACTTCACCAGAAGCTGCACCTTTTAAAACTTGTACCTAAAAGAATAGATGGCGTAAAGCAGCTTTTATGTGGAATGCTTACACATGTAAATAGCATGTAAACCTTCAGCTTTTCCAAGACTTCAAGCAAGCTGTTTGCTACATGCTCTTTCCCTTATTTTGATGCCACCTGTCTCATGCTCCTAAATATACTGAACTGACACTATATAAATATCTCTTAACTGCTTAAGTGATAAACACTTAATTCGATGCACAAAAGGCATGCGTCTAGTGAAACAAAGCTGACTTATTTTTACAAAACAAGGTACCACTTTGAGAGACCCATGCTAAATTGACAATCTTTGCCCAAATTCAAGGAAGCTCATCCTACTGGTCACAATCATCAAAATAAGAATAAAAATACATCAAAATCATTTCTGGATTACAGTAGCTCAAGTAATCATACGCCATATTCCCTTCCTAAGCAATGGAAAGAAGTTGAATAGGTTTTCACAAACATTTAAAAAGCATCCGTGTTATGCATCTTTTTTTGGCATTTAATACATCCACACTGATCCTCATAAAACAAAGGGGTTTAAGAAGAAATTTCCTAAAGGCAATCTTTCAGATTTGCACAAAATTTGCCCAGGTGTAGATAAAAATACTAGTAATGTCTATTTATAATACCAGATTTAATAATATTTAATAATTTTAAGCAAAAGGTAACAATCTGTTGAAACAGGAATAAATATGATATTGAGAACTGCGCTGGTATGAAAGCTGGTTAAGCACATAGGTTAAACTTGGAACCAAGTACTTTTATTCCACCAATATTCTCCATCCTCAGGTACAGGAGTTAAACATTCAACCAACAGACTTTCCATGTGAATAGGAAGCTGAACCGATGAAAACCAGTGCCGACACGATCACTGAGAACATACAGTGCGCACAAGGCAGACTGCGACAGAGCATATTGTTCTGCATTCTGAAAGCACAGTGCAACCCAGATCTGTGAATGTCAACTGTGCTTTTAAAAAGTCAAGTTCCCACTGAAGGTGCCAACATATCTTACACACACCAGGATTCTGAAAAACCAAAGCTTGGGAAGCTCTTGCCTTAACAACTGCTTGTAACCTGTACCTCGAATAGTTAGAAACCTCCATCACATTAATGAATCTTTCGTTTTGCTCACTTTTATTACACATGCACAAGCTTCTTACCTTAACATCATTCATAGAAGACCTGCATGTAATCAGTAAAGGCTTGTTAAACTGTTTTAACATTAAGATTTCTACCAAACTCAAATGCATTTAGTCTTAATGAAGGTTACTCCTGTATCTGATTTTTACCAAAAAGGTTTTGAAAGAAAAAAAAAAATAAATAAAAGAACATACAAGTGCTGTTTGTTATTTGTGTTTTCCAGAAGGCAGTTTTGATTTTAAATAACATTTCTCAACCTCTTCTAATGATGTTGAACTATTTTTCATATAAACTCAATTTCAAGAAGATTGTAAGCTCCTCAAGCCCAAGAGATGAAAGCTCCAGAAAGGCAAAAGCAACCATTCACAGGGGAAGAAAATTAAATATTAAGCCTGACAGGGAAGGTAAGCACACACATATGAGAGCTTCAGACTGTTTTAGTACATCAGGGCTTTTATCATATGGAAGTTAATGTAGAAAGACAACTTTGTCATAACCAAGTGACACACTCAGTTCCACAAACTTCTTTTCTCTGCCTGCCTATTGCTATGATTTACTGAGGTTCTTTAAACACTACTCAAAATTCAACTAGGATGGCTGGCATACATCCTGCCCCTCTCCCTTCAAAGGAATTAAAAAGTTGTTTGTGTTTTAGCTTTTGCTCACAGGAGGGATGCCCCAGTACCTGCACCATCTTTGCGACCCTTCACTGGACTCTCTTCAGTATATCCACGTCAAGTGTTACAACAAACACTCTCACCTTCTAAAGGCACACACCACCTTGCCTCGACCCTTCAATATTCAGCAACAAATCCCAGAATTATAGCTGCACTTAAGGCAAGTTTGCTTTACTTTCATCTTCCTCCACTAAAGTGTATATTACAAAATTCTCATCGAGATAAAGTAGGAATAAAACTTTGATGCAGACAATTAGATCTAATTTTACATAGCTTATAGGACTTATCTTGAAGTGAGTGCTTTTCCTTTTTTTCTCCACCACTTCTTTTCTCCAAAATACATAAGAGATGATATTTATTCCTTTTGTCTCCATATTCTGTGTCCTAACCCTGAGAAAGTAAGGATTTCCCTCATGGTCATTCCATGGTGCTAAGCATACCATCTCAAGTATTTTGCAGTATGTCACCGTCTAGTCTCTTCATCTTACTACTGTTTTATTGGAACTATATTTCAGAATATTTCTTTATAACTTTTAGAATAATTTTGATTGGAATACAAAAAGTCATTCTGCAAAAGATTGATTTGTTTGGCTGTGACATTGTTTAGCTGTCAGATTCTGTGACCTACAAAGGGTGATATTTTGCTTTTCTTTTTAAACAATCCAAAACCTGTCTTTGACAGTTAACACGTGTGGCACCATCTACAGCATGACCCACTCAAATGCTGAAAACTAAAGCAACTGGATTTCTTCAGAAAGCATTAGGAAAACAACTGCATAATTTTATACTTAAAATAGCATGCCTGTAGTACCACTCAGTTCTCAGCAGTTAAAAACTGGAGACATTTACAAGCTTCTGTGCTATAAGGAGAGTTTTATTACTCGACTGTTGGCAGATGCAGCAATGGCAACAAAGGTCTTCGTGTTTATTCAGCTGCAAGGCTTTGAAGTGAGCATGGTTGCTACTTCTCAGGCTATTCAAGAATGCTTAGCACACCAACATTTGCATGGCAAAAGCAAGCAAAACCAATTCTTCTGCATTGCTCGGCCTCGCCAATTTTAATGCTGAAGACTGTTACCCCCCTTATTACTTTGATTAGGGTGATTTACTGAGAACTTTAGATTCTTCCTTTCTACGTAACCTGCAGTCCAATGGAATCCATGTAGTCATAAATCTCATCCCATCAAAATAAAGAAAACCAGATTCCTGTGAAGCAACGTGGATGAAGGCACCTTCTACTGTTTTATGCTCTTACATCAAGATACTTCTCTGCCTCATCCTGCTATAATACCCTTTTAACAGCCCAACATAATATTATTAAAGCTTCTTTCTGCACCACCTGCATCTCTGGTCAAGCCACAAGTTAGTCGAAGGGCAGCACTAACGCCAGAGGAACAGTGGCACCAGCCAACCAAGGGGCACACACAGCAACTGAGCAAACAGCCAAGCATTAGAGGCATCCCAGCCAGCCAGCTCCTGCCTCTTCACTGCTGGGAAAGCCAAAAGCCGTGAGCTGCTTTTTGAACCACACCTCTGACTGTCTCTTGGCAGCTGCTGCTATGCCAAAAAGAAAAAGAACAGCTTTGAGAACAGCATGCAGCTTGTGGGCCATGTGTTTTGCAGGCCTGCTCTGCAGTCAGTTAGTATTACTTAGAGAAGGGGAAAACAGAAAAAAAGCGCTTTGATAAGATGGAGGACAATATTGTTAATATACTATATGAAAGCATATGCAGACTCAGGGAAGAAGAGACACGTGAAACAAAACAGTATTACGGAAAAACACAAACCAATGAGGACAGACTATTAATCAATAGGAAACTAAGTTAGTAACAACAAAAGACAACAATGGAGGGCAATGGTGTTGGCTAACAGCAAACACCTTTGAAGTAGGAGTGGAAGGATGAGGCAAAGAGATAGTTTTCAGAAAGGAAGAAAAAGGAAGAATTAGAGCCATGGCCACTTCAAAAATCCTGCCTCTTCTTAACTGTACCAAGCATTTTTACTCTGTTTTCCCCACTGCAAAGTGAGTATTGCCATTAATTGCATCTTAACCACTAATCTAAGCCCAAAGACATGTTCGAGATCTTATAAAATATTCTTCCACAGATATAAATGAAATCTGAAAGTCAGAAATAGCCATTCTACAGATATGTTGACAACTATTCATCTACATTATTTATGGTCAAAGCAGCACATCCAATTCATCACGATATAATCCACTTTCCTCCCTTCTGCTGCTTCCTTAACGCTGAGTCTTAGAGATCAGGCACTGCACACAAAAATGTGCTAATTGCAACTTTGGATATAGCTTTGCTTGATGCAGTTTGGTTCCATTATATTTGCATTATGATAACCCCAACATATACAACAACCACAAACTCTTTTCAACAAACCTCTGTTTTATGTGCTGCACATGACAAACACATTCTGGAGATTAGATAGGAATAGTCAAGACAACTCATCAGTTGAATACCTGATGATTACGTTGAGAGGTATCTAGTGAATAAAACAAGGACAGCAGAAAGACTATTTCAGGGTAACAGAAATGAGCAATACCCAGAAGAGACTGACTTTATTACTATCTTTGCTAGAGTAAGGCCGGTGAATGAACTTGAACCAAGTATTTTACTGGCAGTCATAAATTCCATTCCTCACCTTCCCGCTGTAAAGATTAGTTTCAAGAACTCAGGTCTCTTGTTTGCCAGCACTGTTGGGGCATTGTTTGTTTAATTGCCATCCTTTTCCATCCCACGCATCTATAAAATGTAGACTACTTTCTTGTTTCATAAGGAAGGCATTCCACAAAGTTTGATGGAGTAATTGTAACAGCACCCAAAAGTGCACTGCCAACTAAGAGTCTTCACAAGGATGCAAACAGCATGCAGGAATAAAGCACAGAACCATACGATGAACATTTAATCAAATATCAAATGGATGCTCAATACACATGGATGTGCCACACATCTTGTGTTCTGAGCAAGTCTCACCAATAATTGTCCCACTGAAAAAAAACTACACAACATTATGAGAAATACAACTCATATATATAACCTCAAGGCTGCACTGGCAACCTAAACTTATCATTTCCTAGCATCTTGCTGCATCTTACTAGTGTTTTTCTATCAGTGTGTTTATTCACGTGTTTTTGCAATTTCCCAGTTTTAAAACACAAACTGAAGAGCTTGCCTCATATTGCATCACAGATGCATCTATTTGTGAACAACACAGATTCACCAGAGATGACAAAGTAACTCAGATGGAACTGGTGTTTCCATTTGCAAAAGCAAAACTGAGAGTTCGTGAAGTATTTTACAGAAGGCATCTGATGTTTCATTGATGGCAGAACACTACATTTTTAGTATCTTTAGTTTGATTCAAGCACCTAGAGAGAAATAGGAACATGGATTTGTTCTCTCTTCCCTACTTTGTCCCACCTTTACATTATGAAAACTTGTTTTCAGTTTCTGTGTATTGCATTTGTACCATTCCAGTCCCCATCCTGTGAGCGTCCCACCAAGGTTTCCTCTCTGCTTCAGTCCCTTTGCTCCATCTTTCCTGGTTTCCTGTTTACTCATCTTCAGCTCAGCTTCTCTTAAGCCCACAGCATAAGTCTCTTTTCCCTTACCAACCCCTCTGCTCCAATTAACACAGATACAGCTCTCTTTCATTAAATATAGATCCACTTCCATGCTGCTTCAGTCTGAAGTGGAAGAAAAGGAAAGAGGGAAATGAAGCTGATCAGCGCTCCTGCTCGGAGTTCAGGCAAGGCCTAGATTATGCCAGAGCTGCCACTGCAAAAACATACTCAAGCTGAAACATGTCAGTGCAGATTACATCCTTGGGAAATTATCTAACATCTAGGAAGTCTCCAGTGGGTTTATATAAACCAGTTCTGCAAAGGTTTAATCAAGTGACAAAATCCGTGCAAATTTTCAGAGAAAGCAAGCAAGAGGTATATCCTTGACACAATAACCAATCTATCAGATTTAAAGTCTCTGCTCCAAACCAGAAAGAACTACTATTATTTAAAGTCAAACCCGCTAAAATTTCTCCCTTGCCTTGTTCTCCAAAGGGCTGAAGGACACAGAAAATCTCATTCCAAGTGGCTAACCTTTGTCAGTATGGACTTAACCTAGAAGCTGACATACAATCAAAACAGACAGCATTACCAGCTTTACCTATGCAAACAAGAACTTAAATTAAAGGATTCAAAGGAATAAAATCAATATAGGAATGCTTTTCAAACTGTAGTTCGATGCCTGTAAGCACATTGTCAACACTAATAAAACCCTTCTTCAGAAGTAATTTTCTGTATCCTCCAATGGGCAAGAGGCACACTGATTTCTTCTGAAAGAGAAACAACAATGCCTTGACTGTAATCTCAGGCATTAGTAAAGTATTTAAAAATCGTATGAGCATTCATGTTAGATGCATGCCTTATTGTCTGTCTTTCTAGAAGAAACAGCTATAATTAAAATTTGGTGTTTAGAAAGACACCAGTGTTTCTGTAGAATACAGTTTAAGGATACAAAACATAATGACTGTGTGTTAAAATTATAGGACCTCAGTGATACAAAAATTTGTAACTGCCAGTTTCAATAGTACACTTTGGGATCAGAGGTTAAAATTTTTCTTTTTAAATCATGCATAACTGTCAGTAAAACATTTCCATACTTCTGCAATTCTGTCGAATAAGAAAATCCAGCCTTCTTGAAAACATGCAGGAAAAAACCCCAAACAACCAAACAAAAGAAAAGAAAGGAACACACCTAATTAATTCCCACCTTTTGCTGAGTTATTTTTCAATCCATAATACAGCCACAATTGAGATCAAAGTAACCTCATAAGGAGAGTTTCCTCGATATAAAAGAAGAGAGGTGTTGTCAGGACTCAGTGCAAATTGTTTGACTTGTGCTCTCTCTCATTTACCAGAAGTTGCTTTGTTTAGCACAGGACAGACCATCTTCTTTTCAGGGACAGACTGTGCTTCTTTTAAAATGCATAACACTTTGAGGCAGTTATTATAGTACTTCATGTGTTAATTCAGTAGATACTCATTTAGGTTTTAAATACAACAGACTTTTGATGCAAATTTTGCATAATACTACCTACACAATAAATTCCACCTCATGGGAGTTCCTATGCCAACCTCTACAGAACACTATAAATACAGGGAAACATTTCAGAAGATTTAACTATGAATTCAACATACCACCACCAGAGTCTGAGTTTACAAATTCTGACATTTTTGCCTAGTAACTTCAGGTTTGACAGTTCGCATTTTGCTTCAGCGACTTTTGATCTTTGAAAAGTTTCAAAATTTGATTTTTATATATTTAGCAAAAGGCTATCAAAAGCTATAAGCCTAAAAAGAAATCTAGAAATTCACATTCAGAAAAGAAACCTAACACAGAGTTAATGTATGCAGCAAAGCTCAGCACAACAGCTCAGGTAAGTGCTAATAAAAACAGATTAATTTTAAAGCAATGATACGGTTTCATTTCCATTTGCAAGATTCAGGTGAGTAGATACTCCATAGATCATACAATATGACACATTCCAGAAGGCTCCATTTGTCCTGCCTCTCGAGCAGTTTTCCCTTTTTGGTGTAACACCAGCAGGAAGTAATGAAACATTATACAAATCACCGCTATTACCTGCATCATGGGATACTTGGTTTCAGCAGGACTTCCAAATCCATTAACGCCAATGAAGCTGGTGCTAAAGAACGAATCCGTTAGACTGGCATCAGCTAACCCACCGCCATCCATTCCGGGAACTAAAAGGAAAAGAAACAAAAAAGAAAAATGCTTCAGAAAGTTTCCTTTACCATGGCTTCATTCGCTAGTATCTATTTTATATATATATATTTTTTTTTTTTGGCAGGGGAATAGAACAGGAAACTGTTGGTACTACTGTCTTCTCCGCAAAACAACCAAAAACATATCAGTGCATAGCATGAAAAAGGAAGTTCATGAAAGAAGTTGCCAAATGAGAGCATTTGTAGCATGAAGTTACAGCACAAATGCAGAAAGAAGCGATAAGGAGCCTGAACTTTAGAAACAAGAATAACGAGGACAGTAATGATATCAAAAGAAAACAAATCAATTAAAAAACCTAGAAGGCAAGCTTATTTTATGAAAATCAATATTCTTGCATGCCCTTCTTGGAAATATATGAGTTAAGCAGAGTTTTGAACTGGATGCACTGGTTCTTTTAAAGGGTAACATATAGAAAATGCACACTTAAAAATATCTCAAACCCTTTCATAGAAAGCACAAACACTTTAAATGCTTCCTTAAGAGCTTAAGACAATTTTCATCATCTCATTCTTCATAAAGTGGCAACAATTTCCTGAAATGTAGCCAAAAAAATCCTTTAGATTGAAAGCGAGTGTGAAGGATGCAAGAAGAAATTCATCCCACCTAGAAACAAGGCCCTTGACATACAAGACTTGAACCACAAATAAATTAATTCAATACAAAAAAACTACAAAGAACAACAAGAAGCTGTCATAATTAACACAAAACTCTCAAGCAGGTATTACTTTGACAGGAAAACAAAAACATTTACAATGGTATGCAAGCTGCAGTTCAAATTAACCTTCTGTAAAAGCACCCACAGTAAATTATAAAGACACTAATCAGTATGGCCAGGCCACTGCAAGCCAACAGGCATGAGTAATGGGTAGCTTCAAGGTAGGAAGGCACACATCCAACTCAGAGGAACATCCTGTACCAAACTATCCAACTTGAACTTCTGGGAGGACTCGCAGCCAGGTGGTGACACCCGGAAACAACTTCCTGATCCTAATCCTCAAAGGAAATAAAATGCAACTTAGTGGCACAGCTAAAGGAATGCATATCATAAACCCTCAATTTTCATTAGAACAGGAATTTTCCCTCCAAAACAGACTACATAACCTGATGAGCCATTTCCATGTGTTAGGCACAGGAAACAGCAGAAGAAGTACAGTCATACGTAACCACAGGAAGGGCTGGAAGAGGAGGATGACGAGTAGCACGCACACCACAGACAGAAGGAAACACTGCCCAGCTGCACTCCCCTGAGACTGGAGCTGCATGAATCAGCCCACCGGGGGTAACACCAACACCACCAGTTCAAATGGAGAGCTGGATGCGAGACACCAAATAAATGGAATAGCTCAGCGGCAATAAACAGTTTTGCAAGGGAAAAAGATTCTTGAAGTTTTGCTGCCAAATCTAGAACATTATTTGTATGTTCTGCAGGTTTGAAGGAAATAACCAAGAAACTTTAGAGATGCTAATTATTCATGCATTGCTACCTCTTTTTACCAAAGTTTTAAAAGTTAGCTAAGAGAACGGGAAAATAAAACTCCCTCCACTATCCATGTCCTAGATCCTCCTTCATAATTTTAAACACGTAGCCCATAGAAACTTCAGAAGTCCTCTCGCTACAGCCCTAAAAAAGACATAACTTTTTGTATTTGTCTTTTAAATGACTGTTCCTCTTTTGCCTTCATTTGGGAAAGTCACATTCAGAAGTCTAGGAAAAGTATTTTCTAGTTCAACTACTGTACTATGGAAAATAGTAATGTCTGCAGTAATGCCAATTACTGTCTCATCCTTCCTGCTACAGTCAGTCCCTAACTTACACTGTGAAGGTTAGCATCTTACACATGGTCTTCTGGCATCATGAAAAAGACTACGACCCATTCATACAAGAAAACAAAAAGACAGTAAATCCATGTCTAGTCGTAAGCAGTTTCAGTCCAGTTTGCCCATAAATTATTCAAGGTTTTCACTGTATTTTTTTATTTATTCTAAAATGCATTTCCAATATAGCTTTCTCTGCTTACATTTCAGCCGTTATCAAAAACTCCCGCAGTTTTTACACCTTGACTGACCAGGAAAAACTGTTTCATTTCCAGGAACAACTGTCATTTCAAGGTACACTATAAAATTTCAGCAGTGTATCTGCTACTTCATCTTATACTTTTGCCAGAAATTATAGAGTCTATCCAATTTTTAACAAACATGCAAGATACTCCCTTAGATGACACCACCAGCTTTCCAAATCCTTCAGGCTCTGCAGAAGAATTAAGAAAAAGACTATTCTTCCTGCTTCTCCCACTGCTCCTCACTATGCCAGAGTCATCATGAGAATCCACGTACTTTCATTTCTCCCTTGAATAAATACAGTTAATGCACAAAATCCTTCAAACTGGGAAGAAGCAAATGAAAACTTGCAAGTTTTGCCACACTAAGAAACCCTAGAGCTGACATGCAGTAACTCCAGACAGGTGGTACAGCTCAGTTACCCATTATCCAAACAAAGCACTGGAACCTGTGACAGTTCCCTTGCTAGGGCACAGATACAGCACCAGGTGCTCTGCTCCTGCTCTGGCTGAAAGACTCTCAGTGACAGGCTGCAAGCAGGAGCAGGCTTTGGGCAGCAACTCCAGAGCCGAGCAAGGCTGAGGATGCTGCTGGGATCTTTGACACTGTAGCCTTTCTACTGCTGGTATTTGCTATGCAAGCCTATCCAAGACAATTAAAGCTGCTCAAAGCTACAATTTAGGCTACTGGGCACAGTGATATCTAACTGGGCATTCCAAACAGCACAAGCCACTTCAGAACATTTTCTTTTATCTAGCTGCAGGAAGACCACCTCTGTACTGAAGTGCTATGGTTTGGCCATACCAATCAGCCCCCTTGTGCCACTCCAACAAACTGCTGTACTCCAGTGCTGACCCATCTTCGCAGAGCTCAACTCCACTGGTACCACAGCAATTTCAAAATGGCTTTCAACTCCAAGGAAATTTATTGTCCTCTTCCAAATGGTCTAGAAATATACTGCTAGCAGAGGGACCTAGAGCACAAGATAGCATGTTCCACAGGAACAATCAAAAGAAAACCGTCAGAAGTACACTCACGAGAGCAGAGGACAGCTTCTTGGCAGTAGCTCAGGTTTAGAACAGAATGCTCTAGAAGTGGCAAGTATAACTATTGCCTTCAAAAGAAAATTCAATACTCCTTAACTGACTTCCTTGCAGCAATTAGCAAGAAAATTAAGCCTGCAGAAAAGATGAAAAAAGTAATTCTTGCATTGCTTATAGAGGGGGGGGAAAAGCGTTCAATACACACTCCATTTCTGTTCAAAGGGACATTCAGCTTTTACACTGATGACAGCCCAGCAAATACCTAAACAGCCAAAGCATTTGTACTGTACTTGGCACCTGGCCTTCTCTATGAGAAGTAGATGACTTTCTCCTCCTTCTGCCAAACATTTAGCACATCAGAAACTCTCACTTGCTTCTTGAAGACCATAGTAGTTTAGAGAATATAAAAAAATTATTCATCATAAGCAACCCATAAAAGGTCTGCAGAAGTGGGCGCACTTTACCATACGAGCAGTGTGGTATTAAAAAAGTGGAAACCCAAGCTGGAGAAAGACTATCTTAGTCCTCATAAAGTTTTTATTCTCATGTGTTCACTAATTCACATCAGTCCCTGCATTTGATCTATCCATCTTTATCTTTCCTATAGAACAATTGCAAGCAAACACTTTAAACCATTCCCATACGCCATGCTACTAAAATACCAATAAACTTCTTCTGATGTCTGTCTTTTCTCTTTTAAGGCATTGGTTATTACTTCAAATAAGTTTAGGCAATTTTAGGAAAATCCTGAATTAGCTACTTTTTGTTAAAGGAATAAGCCCTTCTGCTGTACAGCACTATCCATGCATTGAAGATGTATATTTTTCAACAGGTTCTTCTTGGAAAGAAGCAACAACTTCCTGTAAAAAGAGAAAGGCTGACCAGGCAGGTCTGAGAAAAGACGGATGTGCGAGGGACTAACAAAGAATCCAGTGGGGAAAAAATGGTAACACGCTACGTAAGCACCTACGTGAAAACAGAACAAATTTCTAAATTCCATCAATATTCAAAACAGAAGTTGCATCCTGGCAATTCTGGAAAGAAATTAAATAGAACATCTTGAGAAATTAAGACAAAGTTTTCTACTTTTTATACACATATCATCTAATACGTTTCTTGCTTGGTGAGTAACACTGCAGCTTAATGTGACAACTGCAATTAAAAATAAATATCTTCTTATATAATTCCTCTCCCACAGAATTTTAGCAGAAAGTAGGCTTCCCGCCAGATGCAGGCAGCAAAGAGGGAAAAAGAAAGAAAAGAGAGTTACTTTTGTCTTAGTCATTACAATGACAATTTTGAGAAACAAAGTATCTCATCACAGCTTAAGTGCTTGAGTAGTACCGTGATGAACTCTACACATATGTTTCAACTGAGCAGGTCATTTTCAGTGAATTTCAGTTTAATACTTGCATGTCTAACACCAGCGCTATCTGAACACTAATACTATCTGAAAAGATTTTCTGATATTTTCATGCTATGATTTCACTAACCAGTAAACAAATACTGTATTATCCTAGACTACTTCTTTTATGAACCCAGTATCAGCACTGATAATCTCAGACACTGTTCTTAATATAAAGAAGGATCCTTTCCAGTAATGTGATATATTGCTCCCAGCATGAATGGGCTAAAGCAAGGCCACAACAGATTCAGCTGACACTTTTCAAAACAATATTTTAAAGATTTCTGGCAAGGTAATAAAACATGGATTTAAATAATTCATTTTGCTATTACTACTTTTTTGTTTAATGCACATTATTTTTATGCTGGGTAAAAAGTTTATGTATAATCTTGATTTAAACTCTCAGCACTGCAACACTGCACTTTGCACTAAACTGAATCACAGGTTCATTGCATACATGTGCATCCTAAGGACAAGGTGCTATCTCAGCTAGATATAAAGCAGTAAAAACTACAGTGCCATATCTCCAGAGTAATTTACAGAGATAGCCATCCTAATATTGAGACAAAAACAATAAAACATTTATACAAAGCTTATCTAAGGCAAGTCATTTAAGATTTGTGTCCTTTTAGTCACCTAGAAGCATCGAGGTGTCAGAGGAGCTTATGCTTGTCTTCCTTTTTGTACCGACATGTATATTTCTGCACACCAGGAAATCCTGTGCTGGTGGTGCCAACCTCACTTGTACACCTCAGTGTTATTTTCTCTACAGTGCCACTACTTGGAACTTGTTAGGGAAATTGGATTCTCTGCTGGTTTTATGCCTCTTTCATTTAATGCAATGTTTTTGAAAAACAGACTAGGAATCTCTGAAACAGAGGCACCAGACAAAGAAAATGAATGACACTCCCAGGCACGAGAGGCAAAAATAAAAGCACACGCCTGGGTTGGGATGCTGTAACAGAGTGCACTTGGAGGGCAGACAGCACAAATGAACCAAGTTGGCTGAAAGGCAGACAGGAAGCAAAAACAGTTTGGGAAATGCTGCCTTATTTACAAACACTCCCACTTCGCGACGAGATATTCACGGGCAAGCAAGGGAAAACAGCTGTCTTTACCACAATATTAAATGGCTGGGCTTTTTTTTTTATATATCTCGCATATCACACAAGCATCCGATGAAGACTGAAAAACAGCATAGGTGCCATCCTTCTGCTCTGCAAAAGTCTTGTTACAGAGTCTAGAGCAGCTGGACTCCTCGTCATGGACCAAGTCCAAAAGCACAGTGATAATACAAATTAAAGCTGATACTCTCTCAAAAGAGTAATCAGAACTATTCTTTTATCAGAAACAGCAATGTAAAGTAATACAATTACTTAATATCATAGCTTTTCAGAGCTAACCCTCTCCGAGATCTTTTACGATTCCTAAAACACTGCATTGAACTATTCAATAAACTGCATAAATTTTTTCAAACACTTAAGCTTTTGTTTTAATAGCCTCCAACTAAAACTCAACTTTTTATAAAAATAATTGCATGAAGCATGTGAAGATAACCTGAAGAGAACATCAGGATATTTTTCACAGCAGCGGGAGAGAATGCATAAAGGAAAGGAAAAGTCTTCCTGCCACTGGCCTCAGCATTAGACCAACTGAAGTTGAAGGACTGTATCCATAACCTACAGGAATCACACATTGTATGACCAACTTGACAACAACTTGTACAATGTGGGTCTCTGCTCTCACTTTCGTATATCTGTGCTTTGTTTCTAAATCTCTATTCTCAAATTTTAAAAAGGTCAGGAGTAAAAGGCTGTTAAAAAGCAAATTAAAAAATACAACTAAGTTCTAAGCACAAAATATCTCTGAAGATCAAGCAAGGCAACCACATAATTGGAACTTTTTAAACTACTGACTGACTCATGAAGCCTACACACACACAAAGAGTGGGATCAATTTCAACTCATGTCCTATACTCATGTCCATACACAGTGATTCACCACACCATTTTTCTGATGGCGTAAAGCATTACATCTTTACTAGAAAGCAACAAATCAGGAAAACATCAGCCACATCAGCTTACTATCTAAATCCCTCCACTGACCCCTTTTCATCAGCTGCCTCACAACCAAGATTATTTTTTCCCACTGTGGAGGTTCTACAGAAATGCTCGTGTCTATCACCCCACCCTCACTCACCATTTGTCCACTTTTCCTGCAGCAGTCTAAATTTGCTCCTAGCTGGTTCCTTACACACGGAAACCTTTCTGAGCTAGTCCTCAGAGTCACTATTTTCTGGACATTCAAATCATTCCTGAAGGCCCACTCCTACAGGGATACCTAAAACAATCAGTTTCTAATACCTGCTAGACAGAAATTAAAAAGGGGTGTTCTGAATCTCGAAAAACAAGCTTCCAATTATTAAGATAGAGCAGACAGTTTGCTCATACAGCATAACTATCCCCACACTCACATTCCTTTACATGTTTGCCTTTGAAGCAGGAAAACAATGACAAGAGTAATAGTGCTGCAGTATTCTTCAGTGCCCAACACTGTGTGGGTTCTACCAGAAACAAGCGATTGCCAATAGTCCTCCAGTATCCATAGCTCTTGGGAACTTTTTGGACTTTGAATGATTTCCTATACAATAAGAAAAACCCACAAGGTACATAAATAGATAAAATCAAAGCCAATTAATAGTGTAATTTTTTTTTTAAGTTCCACTGCCCTCAAAATCCCAAATAACCTTGCAGATTGAGAAATTTTTCCTTCTCTTCCTTTTTCCTTAGCTCCCCCAAATCCTTTTCCTCCTATGGGCCATTCACTTAACAGCTGGACTCAATGATCCTTGTGGGTCCCTTTGAACACAGTATATTCTGTGATTCTGTTATTTCCACATGAAACACATAAAAGCAAAAAGAAAATCCATGTCTAATTGACCGATTTCTAGAGCTGACATATGAGACAAAAAGTGATTAAGTGAACGCAGTAATCTTCATTTCCTCTCATGCATCTCTAACCGGTTATTGGTTTTACTCTTCAATTCTCAATTGTATCTGTCTCCAAATGTCCCAAATGTCTCTTCAATGCTCAGAATTGTTTTCCCATTTCTTAAAAATATTCAGAGCAAAACAAGATGAAAATTGTATGATCTGTCAACTCCTGGAAAAGGCATAATGAAAATTAAAGGGGGAGGCACCTCTAAAAGAAAAACAAAACAAAACAACTGAGGTACACAACTAATACAGCATCACTCACAAAAAGTACAAACATGCTTGGAAAAAGAATTCTCAACCACACACCTTTACTATATTACCTATTTTCTCCACAGAAGTGGAGAAGAAACAAACCCCAGGGAAAGTGAAGAGTATGTGACACACTGCAACTATACTTGTACTTACAAGTTTCATATAACTGTCTGTTTCTAAACACTTCAATCTGTTAATACTGAAATGCTACCAAAGGTAAGAAAAATCCACATTTAGAATAACCCTGACCAGTTTAACTGCATGAAGAAGTGTAATCCAACAGATTACCTTTAGCATCAGTTTTGCTGAATAGCTGTCTTTCCCTTTTTTCTACATCAGCTGCTTCATTTTGTTTTAAAAGGAGTGTGGTTTAAAAAGGAGTGGTAAAAGAATCAAACACCCTTTAAAAGGCAGAAAATTCACAAATGTTTATGTCTTTCCATTCCAAGCCTAGCATATTCGGGGATTTCACAAAACCTAAGGTGCAATGCTCACTTAACTAACCACGGAGCGAGTGCACATGGAGTTGCTACAGCAGTGGCCACTACGGCCCTGACTAGACACAACATGCAGGTGGTTGGCTGTGAAAACAGAAATAATGCTTTTATTAGGGCTGTGAAAACAAACATAATGCTTTTATTAGGCCAACCCAACACACCTCGAGTCTTGATGTCCCTTTCCACCTTCTCGCAGGCTGGCAATAAAGTCTATTTACAGATGGGCTTTTCTCAGCAACCATAGGAAAATACCACCTTATAGAAACACAGGCCTGTTTTCCAACTACAGATTTCCTGGGAGGGCTTTGCAAAAGGCTTTCTAGCAGAGAAACAGATGCAAACATGTCACAATGAGAGGGTGGGCTAGGCTCTGGCACTGGAAACTCCTGCAGCAGCAGCACTGCCGCTGTGGCCAGCTCCTCACAGGCAGCTCCGCAGCCGCCACTGGGCTCAGAGCACACCTGGCACTCCTCAGCTCAGCACCCCAGTGTTTAATAGGAATCAGAAGCCAGAAGAAAGGGTGAGTACTATGTACTATGAACTTCACAGCAAAAAGTGGGGCAGAAATTTAGCAGATGCTTGGAGCCGTACTCCAGCTTGGATCTATAAATATATAATATGAGGTCTACATGCAAAAGAATATTACACCTGTTCAACTACCCAAAAGCTAACAAATACAATGGCAGTTGTCCACGCAACTTTAACTTGTCTGACTTAGGTGTAGGCACAATACATTTTAATACCACAACGTTTCCCTCTAGACCCTCCCTCGGGCAGCACTGAGAAGGGACAGTGGCCTAGGAACGAACCCACAGCATGCAGCAAAGGAGGCTGCTGGTCTGCTGTTTACAGACGTTGCAAAGTGCCACAAGAGAACAGAGGGCAGATGCAAGAAGAGAAATTATTCATGCCACCGTGCCCTCTACCCATCCTTCCATAGGCTACTCCTCTAAATCCTGTTAATCAATCATATCTCTTCCCCTAAACAGCAAGTCCCAGTCATTTCCCCAGCTCTGCTCCTTCTACAGCCTTCTACAGATTCCATCCTGCTGCCACTGCTGCTCACTGGGCTGACACATGGGACATACATCTATTAGAAAAGCATCATGTGCAGATTTTAGCAGCTACCGAATTTGGAGAAAATGTGTTATTTCCCTTTCCCCCTTATTTTGTCACAGAAGTTCTATGTAAAAAAGGATTTTTTTAAAATAAAATTTTAGATAGGCAATATCAGCTATGTTCCCTATTCTGTATGCAGTCAGCTGGCCATGTTACTCTTGGAAGGTGAACCGTGCAGAAGGCCGAGCACTCACAACTCTGGTGGAAGAAGCAGGAACGATGCTCTGAACACACGCTTCAAGTGTCAAGTAGTCTAGGGGCAGTGGGCAGCAGCACCACCTTCTGAGAGTGGGCAGAGCTCATGGGCACGGTCAGTCTTGCTCCCCAAGAACATAAAAAGCCACACCATCAAGCCAAAGCCACATTAAGCCCTCTACCTCATCTGACATTGGACAGCAGTAGATATGCGGACAAAAGCATAAGCATGAGGCAAGGATAAAGCAGGATTTCCCAGCAGGCTTTCAGCCATATATATGCAGGGGAAGATGAGTCTGATCCAGAGATGGGGAGGTTTTGTATTTAATAACCTCAAGCAGAGTTCTCTTCCAAGACTATCTGATCACTTCTGGAATTCTATCAGATGTTACCACACAAAACATCTATGGGCACAGAACAGCTTAATCACACATCACCTGAGAAATTCCTCCTCGTCAGCTCTGAGGATGCTCATTTCACTTCACACTGTAATACTGAAATACTTCCACACTGGAATATTTCTTGCATTTTCACTGATCACTGTCTCCTCATCACTCAACATTCCTACCACCCATGTTGTGAAAATAAGTTGGTATTTGGGGAGCCCTTGTGATTAACACAGAAAAACCTATAAGTAAATTAATAATCCTGTACTCAAAGCAGGATTAGAGTAACACGCATGTTAGAATGAGGCATTGACCCACTTTTAACAATAAATAGGACTACCCAGTTAATTAGTCAATGAGCATTATCTGCTCTGTGCACTGAATGAGGCTGGTGTCCAGTGAGGAAGGAGCAAGAGAAGGTGGCATCTACAGTCACATTAAGACGACCAAATGCTTTCGAATTACAGAAGACAGTCAGTGAGACTGTACCGGCAGATGATTTTTGGCAATTTCCAATTTCACGTTCTTAACCTCAGAACATTTTTAATACGGCTTTGTGTCTTACTTCCTACATCCACAGAAATAAAACTTTGATTCCATCCACTTGGAAATCATACTGTTAACATTGCAGGCCATCAGCAAGGTAAGGAATTTAGATGTTAGCTTGTCAGTACCTATACACGTCAACTTCAGATTTTGAAGAATTATTTTCCTTATTTCTTTCACAAATGCATCCCAAAGCAAAGAAGTTTAGAAGCGAGACTAGGCCCATTCCCTGGCTCGTCAACTTAAACTTCCCTGTCCTTCATTTCCAGGCTCTTTTTCCTAGCTAGTGTCCTTCAAGATCTTCTACCAGTCGAAGCTTTTGCCCCCTACAACAACTGATGTGGCCTTCCCAGCAGGCAACCACTGACATCATCACAGTGGGCTTCTCCATTCATGGTGCCCTCACTCCTCAAATGGGTGCAACTGCAGCAAGCACATTCGAGAGAAGCAAGTGTTTCAAATAATTTAACTGCTCAGCAGTATCAACCCCCAAGCACACACAAATTCTGAAGATTTTTGTCTTAGATTCAGGGCTTGGGCAAATTTTTTGTAACTGTTTCTTAGAAGAGCATCCTTCACATAGTAGCTTTTACCTGCAAGCTAAATTATGCATCCTCTCCCCAAGTCTGAATCCCCCAACCATTTTCCTTCACACAGGGAAAAAGTGGGTTTCATACCAAACTATGTCCAAAAGAAAAATTGACAAAGACTGACTTATTGCTGCTGAATCCCTCCAACATATTTCTATTTAATTTTTAAAAAAATTTTAAAAAGAAAAGCAAGAGAGATTTCAGCTTGAATAACTTAACAAAAATCTGGAAGACTTTTAAAAGAAAGCCTTACGCAGTAGCATATTAAAAGGCTCCTCCTGAGAGGGAAGACATGACAGTGGTGTGTTAATGTAAGACACTGAGAAGCTACCAACTACAGCTACCAAATACTCGGCAGCACAAGCTCACTACACCTGGTAAAACAGCAATTACAGGATCCCGAAAGATTTATCCAGCACTAAAACCTACATACAAGATGTTCAGCATGGTTGCAGCTTAATTTCAGAAAAAATATGGTTGTGACCATTTAGTAGCTAAAGCATTTAATGTAAATAAATGCCAGGTTTGTGTCAAAAATCAATAATGCGGCCAAGCTTAATATACTCATGTAAAGAGGCACAACTTTTCTGAAGCAGCACGTTTCTCTAGCCTGCCAAATGCTGCTTCACCTAAAAACGAATGGTTATTAAAATCAGTTTACTGCAAGCTCCCTCTAACTATCAGCCTGCACATCAGGAGGATGCACAACCAACCAGCAACAGCAGTGCAGCTCTGCATGACATACAGGCTATCTGAACTCTCACCATTTGAAAAGGGGGTGCGCATGAGGGCTGAAAAACCTCGGAAAAAAAATTTGAAGCAATTTGTGCTCACAGTAGTCAATAACATAGATATCTATCACAGAAACATAGTAACGTTAAGGTTGGAAGGGGTCTGGGGATCATCTAGTTCAATCTCCTGCCAAGGCAGGATCACCTAGAGCAGGTTACACAGAACCCGTCCAGGTGGGGTTTGAATGTTTCCAGACAGGGAGACTCCACAAACTCCCTGGGCAGTCTGTTCCAGTGCTCTGCCACCCTCAACATAAAGAAATTCTTTCTCATGTTGAGGTGAACCGCTATTTATAATTTTTTTCTTGTAATTTTAACATTGTATTTTAGCTGGAACATTTAAAACTTCCAAGAGCCGACACTCACTACACGCTGCTCGGCAGAGCCCATCCAAGGGTACCGCTCCGGAAAGCGCTGCCTCCCTGCTCCCGGCCTGACTTCGGGCAGGGAGTACCTGTGAACCTGCACCAAGCCTAGCGCCAGAGGGACGGATGGACAGCTGCCCGGGAGCCCCTTTAAAGCCACACAGGAGCAGCCCCTTCCCAGACACACCTGCCCGCTCCTTCCCATCGGTGCCGGCTCCCTTCTGG
>VZTA01025935.1:12509-60116 GCA_013398855.1 Mohoua ochrocephala | reverse complement strand
GGGCGTTAACCGCCCGCGCCAAGGCGGGGTGGCGGGCGGCAGGTGACCCCCGGCACACGGCCCGGCCCCTGCCCCGGGGCCGCTCGGCTCTCGAGCGCGCTGCCAGGCTGGATCCCGAGCCTTCTCCCCCATCGCGGGGTGGAGGTCAAAGCACCGGCGGTCCCAGCGGGATTTCAACCTGGTTTCCCTCCGCAAAAGTCTCGTACCTCTTTCCTGCCGAAAAAACACAGGGCAGCCCGCTGGCATAACGGAAACGCGGCCTGAGGGATTCTCCCTCTCCAGGTGACGAAACGCAGTTTTTAAGAAAATGCTTCAAGTCTTTTCCCCGGAGCTCGGACAACTTTGTTATGTGAATTTTAACTGACTCTCTTGCAATGCTACTCAAGATTTTAATTTTTTCGATTTTTACTCAGTCAAGTTGTTGGCACAGCTTGTGGTGCAATCACTGAAATAGTGTGTATATGTAGTTGAAAAAAATATAAGTTAAAGTGCACTTGACATTATTTTGGTAAGGAAAACATTTACTGTAGAATTAAGATTACTTGTTGTCTATCATAGCCTTCTCTCTTATTAAAAATGAAAAGAAAATCAGGGCCTGCCTGGAAGATGCTTTGACAGTTTGTGTGAAAAGAAATTTTGAAATAATGAGTGAGCTTGTCTCATTGGAACAAATCAAAGTCTTTCTTCCTCAGATGGAGTGTTCAAAGACCTTCAGAAGTAAACGTGCCTTAAGCTGAAATCTCAAGATCAAACATTTTGGACAGAAAAGTAGAGAAAGGACAAGATTACAACAGTCCAGGCTTCAGTGTTAGACTGTATACCAAGAAGACAGTGAGGATATCATTTCTCTGTCATTCCCCCACAATTTTCAGACTTTTACTTTCTTTCAACAGTATGGCAAAGGGCTCACAGCTTCTGTCTTCCTCCAAGCTTGAAAAGTAGGCCGGAGGGTGGAAAGACCCTCTTGGTTTCTCCATTAACATCTCGGTGTCGGAGCTCAGACAAACCACGGCAGATTCCACGAGGGAGAAGGACCTCCTAAATGCCTCAACCATGGGAAACGTTTCAGTCCCAACTTGCACCTTCTGAGATAACCAGAATCGGTTTGTTTTAGTGCACAGATCAGTCCCAGCTGCTTCAGCTGAGGTGCTCACAGTGCTGCTTGGTTGTGTATCACTCAGCCCCCCGGCATTAGTGTTATGCCTCTGAGGAGTGAAAACAAGGGCTTCCCTGCACTGTTGCAGCTACACACGGGTGCCTGCAGGTGACACTTCCCTCAGCTGCTGCAGTGAAGAGAGAGTCTGGGAGTGCATTGTTTTCTCTCCCTTTGTCCTGCTGATCGGTGCCCTGGGAAAATGCCAGCAGAAGGTGGAGGTCGCAGGCAGATGGGGACTTGTGGGTGCATGGGTTCATAGAGGGGAATGGGAGGTAGAAGGTGTTGTGTTGAGGTAATGCCGGGTGTAAGGGGGAGAGAGGAACCCAATATCATCCTCTGCTTAAGCCTGATTATCAATAGTCTGTTTGTCACCTCTTATTCCAGGAATGATGTCCCTTGGAAAACACCCCTTCTCTCCCCAGAGGTCAGACTGAGTAGAAAAGTCATATGTACATGTGAGGCGGTTTGAAGGGGAGGCACAAAAATGCTAGTACGGGAGAAGAAAAATCTCAGCTTTTACCCAGAGTTTTCCCAAGATCTGTGGGTCTTTTGTCTGGAGCTTTAGTGTTGTGGATTTAATGGTATCAAATTATCTTACAAGAGATTTGATGATACACATAGGGTAATACCTTTTCTGGGTAAACTGGTTGAACGTGAAGTTTATTCTTCCAAGCAAAGACTTGAGATGCATAGCCACTCCCATCGCTGAAGTGTATTCTAACCTGTGTTTTCAGCCTTGTGAATCTGCTTTTCCCACAGCTCTTTTGCTGATCTCTGCATATGTCTAATATTACATGTACACAGTGAGGTTAGGAACAAGGACACAAATGGGCTTGTATATGCACGACCCACATTTATTCTGTATGCATGCTGTAGCTCAGGTTCCAAACATTCCCACTGGATGTGGGAAGAGCTGAGGTAGTGGACTGGGCAGTAGTGCATGATCCTGCCAGCCTGAGTGCCCAGCTAGCAGTGACGTGTGCAGTATGGTGCCAAGAATGTTGGGGTTCTCCCCAGCATAAGTACTGTACCTGAGCCACTAAACAAACCAACTTGGAAGTGTCCCTCATCTTTTCTACATTGTCTTGGCCAGCAGAGCAGAACCAATAATGGGAAGAGGCTCAAGGTGGCATGAGCCTCTTTTTGTGACTCTGGCAAGCCCTCACCTCTTCTGTCTCTTCATTTCTGTTAACTATATAAAAGGGTGTGGCCTGAAGACTGACCTGCAGGAGGTCAGGGTCCACATGGGAGCCTGACATCTTCTCATTAATCATGTGCTTCCCTCCAGATTCTGATTTTTGTTGCCTGTTCCTGCTGGTCAGCCAGAGTGCTGAGGAGGCCTGCAGACCATTCTCTCTCTGCTTCAGCTTGCTCCCTTGCCTCATGTAGTGCACGGAGATGTACTATGCATTCCTGCAAAGGAGTGATTGATGATGTTATTTTTTTCACAGAACTAGGTCCCCTGATCATTGCAGCTGGCACCTCTGTGGAGAGTGTTGCTGTACTTTGCATGAAATTCAGGAGGCAAGAGGAAGGAGAAACAGATATATACCCCTGGGTCTTGTCCCACTTTGTAGTTAAGTGATAACTGTGGTGTGTTTTTCAACCCAGAAATGGGGAAATACTGCTGTATGCATGCATGCAGCCATGGCCAAGTGTCAGAGTTTTTATGAGCTGTGCCAGAAAGGCAGAACCAAACATTATGAGATGAAAAATCGAGGTGGGGGGAGGGAATCTTTGGAAAGGAAACACCTGCCAAGAGCTCTTTTTTCCCAGCCAAATCAGCTTGCAAGT
This sequence comes from Mohoua ochrocephala, assembly GCA_013398855.1. Classification (NCBI taxonomy): domain Eukaryota; kingdom Metazoa; phylum Chordata; class Aves; order Passeriformes; family Acanthizidae; genus Mohoua; species Mohoua ochrocephala. The sequence continues at coordinate 57,166 of VZTA01025935.1, read as the reverse complement.
GCCAAGCAGCTCCCCCTTAACATTGAACCACTGTTGAGAAAGCCATGTTTGCTATTGAGAGTGACAGTTTCTCTTTGTGTTAGCCCAGAATTAATACGTTTATTAAATCGTGTGGAAACAGATCCTGAAGTGCAGGCTGGCATCAGATAATGCAAATGAATAACAATACTTTTTGAGGGAGTTACTGTAACTGATTTTTTTTAAGGTATAGGCAAGACAAGTTTTGTAGGTAGGAATCTTGTTTAACCAACCAAGCAGTTGAAAAAAAGTAATGTGTGAACACTGGATTTTTTCCAGCAGTACCAGTTGGTCTATTAGAAGATACTATCTCTACTTACAAAACTGGCCTTGATATTACTGAAACAGATCAAAGGAAATACTTCTAAAAAAAGTTTTCACCTAATCTGAATTTAACTTTTAAAGTCTATCATTATAGTATATAATTAAGGAAAAAATACAGGTGTGATCAGGGTCCACAGTGATATTAGACAAGAATTTAGCATTTACTCATTTATTTTTCGAAGGAAGAGTAATAAAGCCTGATGCTTCAGGATCTACACCAGCTGCTGTCTGAAGTCAGAGGGAAATTGCCACTCTTGAGGAGATTATTCCACAAAATTAGGGAGTTTTTTATCTGCCTTTGAAATATTTGTGAATTACTAATATGGCAGTCGGGATGTTGGACTGCACGCACTGAGCTGCTGTGGCAGTACTCATGGGTCCCTAACTGGGCAGTTGTCTTTATTAACAGTATCTGGAAGAAATCAGGTGTTGCTCCCAACCAGACTCCCATTCACATGCAAAAAGAAATTCATTTCAACTCAGTGAAGTTTTGAATTCAACTCAAGTTGCAAATCAGGAGTTGACCCTGAAGTGTTCTTCCTAACACCTACATTAATAATGTACGCTAACATCTATATTAATAATGTATAGGGGAGAGGTCTAGCCCTAAGCTAGAATTCGTATTAGTACAGGCACTAAAATGTAAGTCTAGTTTCACCGTGCTGGTAATCCGATCACATGGTTTAGCTAGAGAATTTCTATTTGCATGCGGCTGCTCCCACTGGCGTAGGCTTTATCTACCTGTTGCAGTGAAGGCCAGCCAGGATGTGACATCAGTTGGACAAAATATTTGATAACAGAAACTCCTTTCTCATGGTGGAAAAAAGCCCTGCTCGCTCAAAGAGTGCTTTACTGTCATATGCACGTGTATGATACGTGCATTGAACCCTTTCCGACCCCAGTCCAGCCTCTTTAGGAATAAGTTAATATGGCAGAACTTATAAATATATTTTGGCTTAGTCCAGTAGATATGAACTGTCGTAGCTGATGGCATCTTTCACAGAAGCTTTTATACTGAAAACCTAACATACGCATTAAAACTTCTGATACCAGATCAGCTGAATCACCAGCAACAGATTTTCATTGAAACATTAGTTTCTGTTTGTGTGAACCACAAAAACGCAAGTCTCTTCAGTGGAATCCTAGCAGCTACCAGTGCTGAATGCATCAGGTGGAGGAGAAAACAAAGCACTTGCCAATTTTAAATCAAAGGACAAGCATCCACTTGCCTGGTAGATATGTAAGTATTCAGACAGGTCTCTGTCAGGCCACCCGACTAACGGTGAACACTCAGTGGCTGGGGTAGATGTCTGTTATTTTCGGAATAGAAGCACAAACTGTCTACTCCCTGTTTCCTGAGGGCAAAACCTGTGTATATGTGTACCATTGAAAGGGGTACAAGAAAGTACAAGACATGTCATCAATAAAGGCATTGAACCATTTCGATCCCAAAACGGATCCGTCAGGAACACCCCTCGTCGCTGCTCTCCACTTGAACATCAAGCCATTGACCACAATTCCTTGAGTGCAGCCATCCAGCCAATTCTTTGTCCATCGATTGGTCCCTCTGTCAAATTCATATCTCTCCAGTTTAGAGACAAAGTTTCATACAGGACACCATCCATTTCTTTGCACAAGTCCAGGTAAATGATGTCAGTCGCTCTTCCCTCACACATCAGTGCTGTAACCCCATCATAGAAGGGTGCCAGATTGGTCAGGTGCCATTTGCCCTTAGTGAAGTCATGTTGTCTGTCACCAGTCACCTCCCTATTTTCTATGTGCCTTCTCATGGTTTCCAGGAGGATCTCGACAGACACCGAGACTGACTACACTGGTCTGCAGATCCTCAGGTCTTCCTTTTTTCCTAAAGATGATAAGGGCTTGGGGTATCTGGCATACAAGAAGGGAGTGAAGTGGCTGGGACTGTTTAGCCTGTAGGCTTGGGGGGAACCTTATCAATGTGTATAAATATCTGATGGGGGAGCCAGACTCATTTCTGTGGTACCCAGTGACAGGACCAGATGCAATGTGCACAAACTGAAACGGGAAGTTCCCTCTGAATATCAGGAAGCACTTTTATACTGTGATGATGTTTGAGTACTGAAGAGATTGCCAGGAAAAGTTGTGGACTCTCCATCCCTGTTGGTATTTAAAACTGTACAGGATGTGCTCTGGGGCAACCTGTACTAGTTGATCATGTTTTGAGCATAACACTCACTGGACTAGGCAATCTCCAGAGGTGCCTTATAAAGTCATTCATGCTAGGGGACTGCGTATCAGTGCGGGCTGTGGAAAAAAACGGGCAACCTGTCAGTCAAGAAGGGTTGTTGCCATCGTGGTATTTTCCTGTTTGCATCAATTTCTTCAATGCCCATGGAATCCTATGCTTCCTTTTCTCATTTTTGCATCCTTGCAAATATGTACTTCCCTAGTTTTCATATCATTCCAGCTCCTTCCTTTGCACTGCAAAACACACAAACTTGTCTTCAGCACTACAGTACAATGCTATTGACTCAGTCAGTGTTTCTAAGGCAGTCTTGTGAGAGATCATGCATTCATATCCGTGAACAATGCTGGCCTCTGTGCCCCATTGCCCCTGCAGTTACCTTTAGGATGTTTTCTGTGTTTTCTTTTAGCTATGGTGTGCCTGTCTAGCTCTGGTCCATCTACATTTTTTTTTGACTTCCTTAATGCAGAAGATATTTTATTATTGATACCAGATATCAATAAAAAATAAAAAATCTAGGTATCATCTCTGAGATGTTTCTGAGAACACTTTACCAGCACTGAGTTTATTTGCTTCAGGATTCTTTTTACCCAGGTTCTGAACAATTGCGGAATGAATGCTTGAATGCCCTTGGCAAGTAAAAATGAGTGAATAATATAATAAAATATAACTTTATATATAAAATACAACAGCTGAGCAAATAATAAAAATCTCCTGGCCTATCCTGGGGTATCATGGGGGAGGTGCTCCAGCTTAATCCTTAGAACTGGATCCGCTTTCTGCCTGGTGACTGTGATGCATAGCTGTGCAAGGCAGGGAGATCTGTCTGCCCCTCTGCGATGTCCTGTTCTGGTACAAACCAGGGGGGCTTGCTGGTGCCAGCAAATTCAGCTACACCTGGGCCAGTTCCACCCCTTCCACACCAGCAACCAGGAGCCGGTGAGGAGGCAGCTCCTGAAGCACTATGCTCCAAGGAAGGCGGCAAGCAGGGACAGGCTGAGGGCTGAGGGACTGTGCCCCTACAGGTGCGCATCTGAGCCTGGAGGCCTTTATTTTTATCCCCTAGACAAGTAATCTGTGTAACAACTTCAGAACAGCTGTAGCTCGCTTTGAACCTTCCTGCAAGCAGTGCTAGTTCCCTGTTCCCCCTGGTATAAGCACAGCCCCACGCCGCAAGCCCACTCCCTGCCTGGGTGGCAGCCCCTGGGCTCTCGGAGGTGACCGCAGCAGGTCCTGTCACCAGCAGAGCAAGTGCTCACCAAGCACGGGAAACCTCCCTCGGCCCACGATGACAGATGTGGCAGGGTATTCCCGTGGTGTTGCACACACTTCGTTTGGATTTTTTTTTTTTTTTTTTTGGTTTTTTATTTTTNTCGTTTGGATTTTTTTTTTTTTTTTTGAGCTCTTTAGCTTAGCAAAACACTTGCTCTTCCCCTCATCAGGACTTATAAAAATTAGGCTTACTGCCAGCATGTGAAAGCAGAAATTGTAACTGCTTCAAAAATAGGAGTAGAAATGAGACAGCAAAAAGTCTGCTGCACCAAATTTACACGAGAAAATATGTCTTTGTAAAAGGGTGAGCAACGGGCTTGAGACTGAGCAGCTGAAGTGGAGGCAGCTGCTCAGCTTGGTGGAGGCATCCTCTGACAGAAGATGCTCCCCGACCCCCAGAGAGGCCCCTCTTCTCCGTGTCCCACAGCCGTTTCCTTGTGGCTCAGGTCTCGAGCCCTCTCTTTTGAAGAAGTGGTTTCACTGTGGGCAGTGACATGCACCCTTAAGGCAACCACCTGCAGGCTCAGTTGCACTTGTGGGGCCAGGGGACTGCAGGGCACCACCAGCCATGACAGCAAGCTGGCCCCGTGGCCACCCCGCTGGAATTCCATTTCAGCTAGCAGGTGAGGTCTTCTCATCACACTCCTCGGGCCCTTTCATCTCCATTTCCCACTCTCTCACTGCATCCCTTCACATCTTTCCTTTCTTTCTCCTTTGATTTCTTTTTCTCTTGAATCTTTTATTTTCTGTCTCACCTTTCTTCTCTCTTCTGGAGATGCTCTTCTTCCTCCCATCACCCTTATCTCTCCCGGCCCAGCCTGGCTTTTGCTCTTACTGTATGTGACACATTTCATGCTCAAGGCAACAAGCATTTAAATTACTGATTTTTTTTCCTCTTTCTTCTCATGTAAATGTGTTTCCTGCTGTTAGTGCTAGCTTGACCTGGACACTTTAAATAATAAATCTGCAATTTCCCACATAAATAATCTGTGAATCAGATACCTTAATAGAGCAAGATATAATGATGCATCTTTGTCTTATTGGGTTTTGTTGTTGTTGTTGTTTAATGATCTAAATAGAAGAAGGCATTATATTAATGTGTAGAAAGTATCTTTGTTTAATGTTAGAGTGAAGAGTTTTGGAATTTAAAGCTTGATTTCCTCTACTGAAAATCAACCCAACAATTGACTGTTAAGAAAAAAGGAAATAGCATTTGCTTCCATCTCAAATGCCTGAAACTGTTTCTCTTTAAAATTAATGACTTGTTCCTATCAAAAATGATCTTGCTGATTCAAAATCCAGGGCTGAGTGCATGTTTTTCTCGTGATTGATATAGTTCTGATGCATACATGAGAAAGTTTTTTAACAACCTGTGGTCCATTTTCAGCTCCATATACAGAGATAATAATATTTACTTCAAAGAGCAATTGTTAGATATTATTCATTCATGGTTGAAAGTCTACGTGAGCTATTTGAAGAGAAGGTGGAGTAAAAATGAAAATGAATATTTTATGATCTCCTGCTTTGCATGACTGTTGATACTACCAAGCAAACCCTGTCAAAGAGGGATTTCTGTGTTCTCTTCTTGACTGAGCTTTGCTGGTTTTGCAGGCTGCACGACAAAATAAATAAAAATTATTAGCATCTGGGATGTGATGGTGCCCAAAGCCCCCTGTCAGCATGGCTAAGAGACAGTTCTGCAGAGAAAGCAAAAGGTGTGAGAGCCCCGAGATGTGGTTATCCTCTAGGAGGGCTGGTGTTCTATCTGTTGAGATATTATTTAGTCAAGGCAAGGTGTACAGGGAGGCAGTGCTTCTTCTTGTAAGGCTGGCTATTATAGGGGGAAAAAATGCAAATGCTTTTGGACATACAAAACAGCTAGGATCTGAAGGATCAGAGACAGAGTTGACGGCAAAAATCCTGAGAACTGCTGGTTCCATACATGTCTGTAGCAGATCACTCTTAAAAACAATTTTGATGTAAAAAATGTTAAGCATTTGATGAATTATATATACTTTCTTAAAAATGCCTGTGTTCCCTTTAAGAATCTGTTGTCTAGAGATAAGACCGAGTAACAAATTGTGCAGACAACAGATGGTATCCGTATGATGAACCAATGTCATCAGAAATGACAACACTTAACCAGCGAAGGAAAGCTAAACTACAATAACACCTGGAGGAAAATCTCTGCAATATCTTTAGACTTAAGGCAGCAGGTCCGTCTTACAATTACAGGCTCAGAACAGCAAAAGTTTCAAGGAAGAACAAGCATCTTGCCTGTGTTATTTGCTGGAAATAAATGCTCCCCAGCAGCAAGAAATTTAATCCCAGGAACTCCAGAAAACAGTATATACAATACAATATATATGTAAATACAGCTATATACATTAAAAGCACTATTCCAGTTTCTCGTCTTACATTCTTTTGGTCATCCCAAGCAAGAGTTGGTGGCTAAAGGGAATGTTATCTAGCGTACAATTAGCCTTGCATTAGTGGATGAGGTGGGAGCATGGATGGGGCCTGGGAACAGAGACAGTAGTAGTTTCATGTCTTACAAATTGGAGAATTTTGTGAAAACAGACTTTCGGTGACCTTTCATCAGAGGAACTTTTCCATTGACAGCCACTCTTGCTCGCTTTTTTTTAATTGCACCCCTTCTTACTGAGAGATGTTCATGAAACCCAGTTTCAGGGCACCTGAGAGAAATGAAGATGTGAGAAGCTGCCTAAAATCTCCCTGTGGCTGGAAAATGAGAGGAAATTTTATACGAGTAAGGACTGCAAACTCAGATCCTGACAAGCTGTGGATTAGATTATGGTGTGTCTGACTGAGCAAGAATTATAGGGCAATACTGTTGAAAACTCCCTCACGGAACACACAAGTGTCCATTACATTTCTATGGCAGAGGAAAGTATGAGATAGGCCAGCACGCTTCTTTTTAAGGAGAACCCCAGAAATGTGTGGGACCCAGCCACCTGCAGGATCTGTTCATCTCCCAGCAATACACAGATTTCTCTCCAACAAAACAGCTGACAAACATTCCAGAGCAAGTTCAGGCACTGAGCCCTGCCACTGGCAGGAAGGTGAAATCAATGAGCACCCCAGGGGGAATCAAGTTTGATCTTGTCTCTTTCCCAAAACATGCAAAAACTTGGGTGCAAGCTGGTTGTGAATGCTGGATAAGGCTGGTACATGGTCTGCTCACTCAGGGAAAGTGTTGGGCCCAGCAGACCACATATTCTTGGTAATCCATCACCATATATTTCGTGGATCAGAAGATAAGGTATCATTCTGAAGATTCCTGAAGGTGAAAGGGCTGTGCAGGAAAACGGTTATTTCCAATGGAAGTAAATGCAACTTAAAACTATGGGTGTTTTATTTCTTTTGAGGTTTGGAGCCATTGGCTTTTCTCCTTTTTTTCTTCAGAAAATTCCTCTGGTTACCCACATTCCAAGCTACTGAGAAGCAGGAAGATGCCCAGAGTGCAGCCCAACTTCCACAGCTGCCCCCACATCTCCCATCCCAGTGGTGGGTGGGTGCTGCTGCTGTGGCTGCTCAGCAGAGGCAGGTTTGTCAGCAGAGCAGAGCTGTGGGCATCCTGTCCTGCTGCAGCACTCGCTTCAGGAGCCCCTCCTTTAATGACCCCCAAAGTAATACAGCATGGAGCACCTCTTGTTCACAGGCTTCTGAAAATGTGTCTTTCAAAATACCTGAAACGTCATGAAATTCACATTTCAGCCGAGAAGCTGGTTTAGATCGCTAGGTCAAGTTAGGTTTTCTGAAAATCTTCCTTTAAAACTGCTGAAAAAAATGAGCCGGGCAAACAGACAGAAAAGCTAGCTTATTGCCTGGATATTTAGCTCTGTTACTGCTGCAAAAGTAAGACAGTATTTACTCCTTTGTGGATAGATGAGATTTCTAATGTGTGAGATACAAGGGCTAGTTTGAAAAGTGGTTTATTGTTACAATATGCTCTATAAGGAATATATTGGATTTTACATTTGTACAAGTGCTTTGGAATTGCAATTATTTTTAACCCTAACCTCCTAAGGAGACAAATAAGAACAACTAGTAATTATTTTGTTATTTTTTACCACATTTGGTACCAAATAGCAACTATGATTTTTTTCAAATACCTTAGATTGCTTTTTGTCTTTTCTTATTTTGCAGCAAAATTGTTCTCTCCTGCTCTCCCTCTTTCTGTCCATTCTTCCTTCATACACAGCTCAGGCCTTCTGTGTTCCCCCTCATTCCCTTTTCCAGGAAAGTAAGGACAATATCATCTAGTCACTTATAGAAACCTGTTTTCATTTAAAGGGGAAGTTTTACCATACTAGGATGACAAGGAGTATCAGTTCTTTATCTGCTATCTTCTGTTTTCATTTCTGTTTCAGGCAGATCTTTTTCTCCTTGTTGAATATGTGTGAGGAATCTTACAGCTTTACCTTTAGATACTTAAGTTAAAGTAGCCTTTGCTTGCAAGAAGTTAATGATTCCACTAATGTCAGTAGAAGTGCTAGAGTGTGTCAGGTAATGAGACTGGAGTACTTTAACACAGAGCAGTTTAAAAAAAATAATAAAAGAGTTAAAGCAAACTTACTTATGTCATTAGATGAGACGTATCTGTTTACCTTACTTCAGGGTTGTCTATCCAGCTTCTTAATGGCACAAACATGCCATTCCCATGAGCAAACATCCTCTAGAGAACAGTCAAGAATAAGGACAGCCCAATGCCACTTTCTGATTCGTGGGAGGCCTCTGTGGTGGCATCACATCAGTGCTTCTTTGCCCACAAAATTACCCAGTTGTTCGCTGAATCGCAGCAGGGTTGAGGAAGGGACCCCTGGAGGTCTTTTGGTCCAACCCCGCTGCTCAAGCAGGGCCACCTAAAGCCAGCTGCTTAGGACCCTGTCCAGGTAGCATTTCAATACCTCTGAGGGTAGAGACCACCACCTCTCTGGGCAACGTGTGTCCATGTTTGGTCACCCACATGGTGGAAAAGTCTGTGCCCATTGCCTCTGTGTCACTGGGCACAACCAAGAAGAGCCTGGATCCGTCCTCTTTGCACCCTCCCTTCAGGTGTTTATACCTCTGAGTCTTCTCTTCCCTGGGTTGAACAGTCCCAGTTCTCTCCGCCTTTCCTCATAAGAGAGATGTTCCTGTCCCATAATCATCTTTGTGGCCCTCCACTGCACTTTCTCCAGCATGTCCATGTCTCTCTTACACTGAGGAGCCCACAGCTTGGCACAGGACTCCAGGTGTGTCCTTGACAGTGCTGAGCAGAGGCAAAGGACCTCTGTCTGCTGGCAAAATACCTCCTAATGTGGCTCATTGTTCACCATACTTAGTGGGATGGAAAGGTAATGTGGGAGCCGAGAAGAAGCTCCCTTGAGAGGACGGAAGATGTGGACAAGAAGCAGAAGAAGAACCAGCCACAACGTAGGCTCTTCCTCAGAGAGGTTGCCATGGTAGCTGAGGTTCACTGTGTTTTTAGCCACTTTTCAGCCACTTCCCAAAAAAGGGTGTCCTCAGCAGTCCCAGTCATTCTTTGCAAACTGGATCACAAGTGGCTGGAATGGCCCAAAAAGCCATTCCAAAAGCCACGTGGCTGAAGAAGCAGGGATTTCAGTGAGCTCCCTGTGAGCACCAGCCTGAGCAGTCAAACTCAAAGGTTGTTTACTCACTGTGACAAGTTCTAGTTTGATATCTCTTCTGAAGAAACACTTTTGAGACCACCATAGTAAACAGGAGCACAACCTACATGAAGATGTTCTTCTGAGAAAGAAGTTTTTACTGTATGAATTGTTCTTGTGACAAGAAAACCCAAACTTTTTTCTATTTTTTTCTTCAAAATCAGAGAATCATAGAATCCTTTAGGTTGGAAAAGACCTCTAAGATCATCAAGTCCAAGCATTAATCCAGCACTGCCAAGTCCACCACTAAACCATGTTCCAAAGTGCCACATCTGCACATCTTTTAAATACCTCCAGGGATGGTGACTCAACCACTTCCCTGGGCAGCCTCTTCCAATGCATGACCATTCTTTCCTGAAGAAATTTTTCCTGATATCCAATCTAAACTCCCTTTGACGGAATTTGAGTCCATTTCCTCTCATCCTCTGATTTGTTACCTGGAAGAAGAGGCTGATCCCCGAGTTCACCACACCTTCTTTAATGTAGTTGTAGACAGCAAGAAAGTCCACCATGAGCCTTCTTTCTTCCAGGCTAAACTCCCTTAGCCGCTCCTCATCAGACCTATGTTCCAGACCCTTCCCCAGCTTTTTGAAGTATTTTTAAGCTTTCTGTCTTTCAATAGAAAACCAGAAAATGTTTGCTGGAGACGCCATGGAAAAACAAAAAGAAAATAGAATCAGTAATCAGCGATTTAACTAATGCATGAAAGAATTTACAAGGAAATTTTGTGTCACGGTTCGTTCCCTAAGCATATAAAAAAGCAGGGCATCTCCTCTGCAATCACACGGGAGCCAGAGTTGGATGAGTTGGGGGTCGGCGCTGCTCCCGTGTCCCGTCGGCAGTCCCGCAGGAGCTGCGGGATGTGCGGGATGCGCGGGGCTGAGCGGGGCCGAGCGGGGCCGAGCGGGGCCGAGCGGGGCCGAGCGGGGCCGCAGCGCCCCNAGCGCGGAGTGCCAGCGCCTGGACGGGTGGCAGAACTTGGAGAGGAGCTGGGGGCGGCGGGGGAGGGGGTAGTGTCAGATGCAGGTGGAAAAATCATCCGCGTGAAGGGCTGAAGGCCACGGCAAACAAGACTGGCAGGTGACAGTAACATTCCAGGATGTTGTATAGTAGCAGCGTTGGTCCCATTATTAGTTTTTGGCTCAGTACACAGACCCGAACTGAGCACTTTCTGAAACCACACGACCTCCCCTGCTCCACTCTTCTCGCTGCTGTCCTGCTCAGTGATTCGAGTCTAGAGATTCTTGTCCCCTCCCTCTAAACCTCCACAAAGAGCTATCACGCTCTTCTTTCCACCTCAAGTCTCAATCATGCTTGAACACGACTGTGAATAATCAAATCAATTCCCATGGCATTTATTGTAATTAACTGGTAAGACCAGATAAATGACTGCTCCTGACCTAGACATACCCCAGCCAGTGTCACAACAGCTGGTCACAATTAGCATGAGTTGCAGCAGAGGCATCTTGTCACCCACCTTGCTTGTTAAACCTTGTTCTAACATGGTTATTATCCCGAAACATGGAGCAACACCTCTGGCCCCATCACCATGTGAGAATGAACTCACAAGGTGCATATTTTTCTGAGCTGGGAGTTATTTGAGCTGAAAGGGTAAAGATGCTGAAGAAGGAAGCTGTGCAAAAAGATGGGGATGGACAAAAGTTAAGTTAGATGGGAGAGAAATAAGATATTGTTAAAAGACAGGAATTAATTTAAGATCAGTTCTTTCTACCTGTCCTGCCTCCCTATGATTATTAGCGTGTTTGTATTGAGTACAATTCTCACTTCAGGATCCACCACTTCGGGGGTAATTTGAGAAGAGAGCTGCCACATGCAAAAGTGGGAGCTTTCAAGAGTTAATGAATGAATATTAAACTAATCCATGCCACCACTTTGAAGATTTGTTTCTGGCAATTCATGACAGGCATAACAACAGTTTTCCTGGAAAAAAAGGGTCCTTCTACCTCCCCTGATCAGGAAGAAAATTTTGTAAAGTTGATCCAGAATCACAGCCACAGGAAATAGTCAGAAGCCAAATAAGACCCAAATCATAGTTTGCTTTATGTAAATCTTCTGAGCTGTAAAGCAGAGTGGGAGATTGTTCTATGTCTAGGAAAGGCCTGACTGCTATGTGAAATATTAAGCACCCTGAGCTGAACACAAATACAAGATGCATCCCTTGGTATGAAGAGAAAGGTTTTCATCTCCCACGGTTCTCCAGTTCCCAAGCTATTGTCTTCCTGATTAACTCAGACTTTCAGCATATTTTGGAGTGGTTTTCCCAGTTTTCCAAAAGCTATCTTTGTCACCTCCCATTTGAAAATAAAATTTTGGAAGCAGTTCCATTCATCTGATAGCTGAACTAGCTTAAACAGAGCTTCTTGGTTTGGTATCTCTCCAGTAGATTCAGGCTTTTCTTCTCAGCACCGTAACACGTAAGCTCCCTTTTTGCCTTTTACAGGCATTTCCCCAAGTATGTGCCTACACATCTTGATGAAATCTTGGCTCTGTTTATGGCAACTAGACGTTTGTCTGACTGCAGTGAGAACAAGATTTCTCCTACCGCCTTTATTTTTGTATAACCTATAAAAAGATAATGAAGATGGAAAGTAGGCATAAACAAACATTGTTCAGAGGCAGCAATTTATTTTCATTTCAGCTTCACTCTAGTTCAGCAACAGACAATCTGATTATGCATGCTACATATTTGATATCCTTTACCCAGTGCTTTCAGTCTCTGCAGTTCTTAATTTGGGTTTTCAGGAGGATGACTGATGTGCAGACCATAACAGCAGTCCCCGAACAGACCAGCTAGAAGCTGAAAGATCAAGACAGTGAATTAGAGCATTACCACTTTCCCAATGTTTCTTTTCTTGATTTTACTTGTTCTGAAAGGCTCATTCATGCTCTGATTTTCTATTTTGTCCTACACAAGTCTTTAAGACCTACACAAGTTTAGGCCATTCAATGTCATGTAAATACTTCTTACTATCATATTAATAATTTGTTTTTCACTGTAAAGCATCTGGAATCATGTCAGGTTCAAAATATCCTTCCTTACTGTAAAAACCTTCTTGGATTTCACAGGAATAAAGGTAGACCACAGCAGTGGCAAGCTGTTGCAGTTTACAGGAAAAGGAGTCGCATTTCCTCTTACACATAAGAGTGTCAGGGTGCTCACTCCTTCCAGCATAGAGTCCCACACACCATCCTTTACACATGCAGCTCCAGCACATCAGACACTTTGCATGTCTCGCTCACAGTCTGGTTGCTACAGCTATCTAACTTTTAGCTGCAAATCTTCTCCCCGTTGGTGTTTAAATACACCCTTCCCTTTTCTGGCCTTAGGAGTCCTTCTAACAAGGCAATGGGAGCAAAGTGGAGTAATGCCACATTGGGATACCCTGACTTAGCTTGTACAATCAGAAGCTAAAATTATTCACGAATCAGAAACCTAAAGCAAGGGAATGCTCAGCAGGCCAAATGAGTTGTGCTTTTGAGGTCATATTTTCAGGTGATTTCTGCTGGTGTAGTTTAGAAATCAGAGGACGTAGGTGGGTTTCCATCAGCTGGCCGTGAGCCAGATGAATGGTCTCTGCTTTGAAAAGGGTGAGAGAAAAATCAGCCAACAAACCAACAGAAGTGGAGAAAGCTGAGCAGAGAAGGACTTGATGAAAGGCTAGGGAGGGAGCTAGAAACCTGAGTTGCACTGATGGAAGGAATTCGGCATGCTTGGTGTAGATACCCGTTGCATACCTGCCTTTCAGCTGCCTCTGGCACTCCCTGTCTCAAGAAGTGCCATTACTGTTTTTATAGCCAATGGACGGAGATACATGTTTCCACAAAGAAATCGCATTCATCGTTCTTAGGGATAACATGCAGGGTCTTACTCAGACGTCTGCAAAAGCAGACCATTGCCTGTGCATGCTGTGGAAAGGTGGCAACCTAAATTAAGTGTATGTTGGGTGCCTGAATGAGAAAGACACAGCCATAATCTACATTTGCCAAAGAGAAGAGTTTGTCAAAGTGTTGCCAGTTTAGAGCTCAGACAGTTCCAGAAGACACAAATGGCAAGGAAGAGATGGCAGCAACTCTTATTCATTTCTTCCTACTTCCAGTTTTGCTCCTTCATTGCCTGCAGAGACTCATCACTTTCATCCTTCAAGTACATTGTGATATATTTACCTTTTTTCCTTCTTTCAACTCTGCACCTAGCTTTATGTGCAACCATCTCAGAAGCCGAGGGGGAAAAAAAGAAAACAAAGCAAAAAGCCAAGGCCTGAAGGCAGAAATATTTCAGGTTGCCAGGAGAAAGATGTTATTTTATGATTCACTGCTTGTTTGTACTGTTGACAGCTGGCTTTAGGGAATTAATGGAAATCAGACACATTTTACCCAGCCAGTTGTACAGTCTTACTTCTGTTTGGTGTAGTGGTGGGTACATGGTTACTGTAGCTCCTTTAAGGCTAAAAGGTGACCTTTCAAGCTGTAGTCTCTGCAGAAAGGCTTGTTGGAAGCATTCTGGAGAGATGATGCCTTTGACGAATCAGAAGCTTTCCCACACGGCTCCTTATACATACGGATAAAGGATTTCTGCTACTTGGGGCATCCACAACTGCTCTGGGCAGCCTCATCCAGTGCCTCACCACCCTCATAGTGAGGAATTTCTTCCTAACATTTAATCTAAACCTGCCCTCTTTCAGTTTAAACCATTCCCTCTTGTGCTATCGCTACATGCCTGCAAGGTGCTAAAAGGCCTCCCCACAGCCTTCTCTTCTCCAGGCTGCACAGCCCCAACTCTCTCAGCCTGTGTCCATAGGAATGGTCCTCCTGACCTCTGATCATCTTTGTGGCCCTCCTCTGGACATGCCCCAATGACTCCATGTCCTTCTGTACCCCAGAGCTGAACACAGCACTCCAGGTGGGGTCTCACAAGAGCAGAGTCAGAATCCCCTGCCTTGACCTGCTGCCCATGCTGCTTTTGATGCAGCCCACATGAGGTTGGCTCTCTGTGCTGCAAGTGCACACTGCCAGCTCATGTTGAGCTTCTCATCCACCAACTCTATATAGAGGCTTTTGTTTTTAGACATTTTCTGCAGTACTATGGGACATACTTGTAAATCGTGATGTGCCTGTGCTTTTGAAAGGTTCTCCGAATAGAGCTTCCACTCACCTCCAAAACACAAATGCAGAGTTAGCAAATTCATATGGTGTATCTGCATATTCAGTGTGGGGGTTTTTTTAAGACACAGTCTTTCTACAGTTTTACTGTATTTTAAGTAAAATTATTATCCCTGAGTGGAGATCTAGACTTTATTGCATATGTTTTCTATTTCTGTTTTGCAGTTTTTGTTATGACCGCAGTTGCTTTCACTTCTACAATGAATCAAAATACGTCTGAGATCACGTGTGGGTTTATCAGCCAGAAGGATGAAGGTTCAGGAGAACCAGAGACATCAGTATCTCCTAAGGTGATACAGTAGAGAACAAGTTGCTTATAAAATGTCCCTGTCCACTCCAGAAATACCTTCCCAGGAACTTACAACACCCTAAACCTTTAGAATGTGAGGACATCACAGTCAAAATAACCAGGGTTATGCCAAATATGGCTACAGAAGGTTAGAGGGATATATATTTCATAATTCATACTTTGTGAATAGTTAAGTACATTTTCTCTAAAACTGGCTTTTTAATTGACACCTTGATACTGTCTTATATCAGCATGCCTGAAAATTGCTGGATAGTGCTGGCAATGTATCAGTGTAAAAATATATATGAAAATATGTGCCCTCAAGAGGAGATTTCCAAGGCCATGGGGTGTGTGTGTGCCATAGCTGCTGGGACTGACAGGGAAGCTGTACCACCCTCAATTCCCACCACCAAAGCCCATAAACCCCTGCCAGGTCCAAACCTTGACTTAGACACCAAAGCTGGACAATGAATTACATACAATGTTATTTTCTTCTCTTCTGACTCAGAATGGCAGAAAGCCAGGTGGAGGTAACATGTGACTAAATCATAAACCAGCTGAGACTTGCGGTTAAAATATTTCCTTGGGATTCTTGTTTCAAGGAAGTCTTATGAAATCTTTTTCATTCCTGAATAAATAAATCAATAATTCAAATAACAAATGAAGGTATAGCAGCCAAAGCTGTGCTGTCCTTGTATCTGACAAGGCAGAATATGGCTGTTATTGCTAGGCACTTCTCAGGTCAAGAGAACGGAAAAAGGTGCGAGGCACGAGAAGAACCAACGAGCCAAGCAAAATGGAGATGCAATCAACTCTGTCCTTTCATAAATTAACACTGGATAAAATTCACCCAACAAAGCGATGGAGACATTTAGGGCTCCTCTTCAGATGGAGCTGCTTGCTTGCCACCTTTTGCTGCAGCTAATCTTAGAGACTCATTAATCCGTTGGTGGCTTTCAGAATGACTGTGGAAGATTCTCTTTCTGTTTGCAATTCTCCTTTAGCTGTACACAGGGGTGAGGAAATGAAAACTATGACGGCATCCAGCCCAAATGTTCCTTACCTAGTAAAGCCCCCAAGGAGCTGAGGAGCAGTCTAGCCAGATGATGCAGTGACAAGCAGTGAGATGTTAAAATAAGCCCAAGATTCTGACCCTGCCTTTGCATCCAAGTTGCAAACAGAAAGGTTTTATTATAGTTCTGTGTCTCCCTATGGTTCTAAATAAAAGGAAACAAAATCGAGTGTAAAGAATAACCTGTATCACTAACTGAAGTTATCACGGCTCTGGCTAAGGTTGTTCTGTGGTGTCTGTCTAGAGAACAAAATTAACTAATTCAACAGGAACCCTATGGAGTTTCCTCATGTAGTAGAATTCAACATATTTATTAATAAATGTGATGGTAGAAATGACAAAAAGAGCATCCTTTAAAAATATTTGAATGCAAAAAAAAGCAAATAAAGCTAATTGCTAATAAATGCCTAACAGTCTGTCCTCCTGCATTGCAGGTTTCTAATATTTTGGAAGATCTTGGGTGTTATTTGAATTCTCAAGGAACAGAGAACATCTACCACACAATTAAAAACGTGGAAGTCAATGTACTTGAAGATATTGAATTAAGAATAACAATGAGCATTTCAAATATCACTTCATGTTTTTGGTTCTTTAAAAAGAGCAAAGCTTGTAAACCTTCTTTTGATGCAGAGAATAGGTAAGTCAAGGGATGTACTGGATCAAAGATCCTTTAAGAGATCTTTTCTTTTAGAATGCAAATTGAATGTTTTCTGTGACTGTGCCTGTGTTTGATTTCATGTTATGCATTATCTTTTTCAATCTCCTAATCCTTAACTGTTGTCACCCAGCAGCACGTTACCGATTGTCATTTAGATCAATGTGCACATATGAATCTTAAAACCAAGAACATTTTAAAACAATGTTCTTTTAATTTGTATAGCATCATGCATGGGGGTCTCCGGGCACTCTCTGACATCGATGAATTTGAACTTTGCCATGCTCATGTGAGGAAAAATTGTGGTTTTATAGTCAAAGAAACGGACTTTAGGGTCAAGAACAACAGCAACAGCATTCTAACTCTCACAGCCAAACCTGGACTGGAACCTGAGACTGGATAATTGCCTCCTCATGCAAAACTTGTAGAATAAGACTGTAGGTAGAGCATTTGGCTGTGGAGCTCCTGAACTGCCTTAAGCTCAAGAAGGCCATCCTTCCAGTGCTCAGCATTAAGCGTGTGGTACTGTGGCTGTAAGTTCCTATGTGCTGCTTGTGTAGGAAGACACATGATGAAAACATTTTGGGTTGAAGGGCACTATGTAAATAATGAATACCAGCGTCTTTGAAGGGGTTTTGTGACCACTAAAGAGCCAACATTTAATTGTGTGTGCTGCATATTACCTTCTCCATATTAGCATGACAAATACAACTTTGCTTTCTGTTTTATAGATATATTACATCTTTGGCTTTCTCCCAGATAAAAGAAGGACAAGCTGGAAAATACACCCTCTTGGTCACAAGCAAAACTGGCAATTACACAGTAGTTGTGCCTGTTCTCATCCGAAGTAAGTATATCTACATGAAAGGGGTCATTCCATCTATAGGTTCAAGGGCAGAGGCTCAAGTTCAGTCAAAGCAATGAAGCTTTCATGTGCTGCACTTCAAGCATCTTCCTAGATTAGCATAGCACTTGGAGCTGTCTTAGGAGGCTGAAGTCAGAACCACAAACTGTGTGGGAGTCAGCTTTCTCTAGTCAATAAACCATGCAAATGAACAAATAAAGATGTAAATGGGCAGAAGCTCTCTTCTCCCCTGTGAGAAACTCCCCTCTGTGTCAAAAGGGACAAATTGAGGGTGGTTTTTTTTTGTGCTTTCAAGGCTCATGGGCTAGATATGTTTGCTTTCATTTTAACCTGCTTATTCTTGGTGTTGCTAGCTGGGTTGTAATCTGGACCAGATCAGGCTGTCCCTTGTATATTCTGGTCACACTTTGACCTGCTGCCACTTTTCCACCTGTGCCTGCTGCTGGGTCTCTCACTTCTCTCACAGCTTTTCCTTTTACAGTTCTGTGGGTGGCAAGAGGCACACTGAGGAAAGGGGAAAGAAACGGTCCCTCTTCTCAGTGCCAGCTTTTACTTGTTCATTGTCTTTTAAAGCAAAAACCCATCAGTTCTGCAGCTGCTCAACACAAGCGTGCCCGAGAAGCTGAGGTTTTAGCTGCTGTTAAATGCTCACGACAGAGCACCTGCAAGGTGCAACTTTTCGAAAGGCTCTCAGTGGGAGTGGATTTGATAGAGTTTTCTCAAGGTTCACACAAGAGACATCTGTGATGCAAAGGCAACAGCTGCAACAAAGTGCAAGCTTCTAACTAGGGGTGTCCAAAAACCTTTCAAAAAACCCCAAAAAGACACATAGTGACATGATTTTTTTAACAGAACAGAAAGACTCTATTATTTTGGCTGGAAAGGGACAAATTTAAAGGTAAAATTTAAAACTGCAAAAAGAAATTTCAAAGAACAGAAGGCAAAACATCAATCCGAACAGTTAAAAGGCTGGCAAACCCTTCTAGATACAGGTTTAGCAAGCACTATTACTTGCCTCGATTTTAATAAACTGTGACTAATCAACATTTGTTTTTCCCTCTTTATTTGTTTTTTAAGTACTTCTTCTGTTTAACTTTTTTTTTCTCTCTCTGGTGTCAGAAAAGTCACCTCTAATCTCTCCTTGTTTTGTTTGAAAGCTTACTGCATGCCTCAGTTATAATTTTAACAGCTTCATTGAGGGGACAAGGTATTAAACCTTTCATTAAGAATTGTCATCTCTGTATCACTTAGGCTTTAGAGGTAAAAAGTATTAATACATGTGCAAGCAAGAATAGTTTGAAACAATGTCGGTAAAGGTCTTTTCCATATCAATTGCTTGGATTGCTTTCTTTTTGCTCCGTGAATCTAATGTCATAATTACATCTCCCATAAAACCCTTCAGGCTAGATGTGAATCCTTCAACTGGGATCTGAATCTCTGTAGGTAAAAAAAGCCTCTTTGGCCCATCTTATAAGAGATAAATGAGGAAAGAAATTACAGAGCCATGAGTGTTACTTTCACCTTAGCGTGTCACCTTGCCCACAATGGAAATATGACTGAGGAAAATGTCACTTTTCCACGTGGCAGCTGCAATTTCATTGAAAGATGACTTAAAACTGGACTCAGTGCTTTTCATTTTGAGTAAAATCTTTAACAGTTTTAATACATTAAATTTTTTGTCCCTAGACAAGGTCTGTGCCTGACAGGTTTGGGGTGCTGGGAATTGTCTAGGAATCATTTCCCTCTGGGTTACAGATGCAGGGTAGAGAAGTTTGCTGGTTATCAGAAGTCATTATCACCCCTTGTGTCTCCACCGTGTATCTGATCTGACAGAACAAACTCCATTTTGTGTACAGGCTTTGTAATCTCAACAGATACTCCACCAAAGGACGGGCTGAGGATGTGATTTCAAAATCACAGGTGCTCCTGCCCAGTGAAATCAATAGCAACCACAGCAAATCAACACCTTTCAGTATCAGTCTCAGGATTATCCCCTGGCGTACAGAGGCAGGCCCTTGGTACAGGCAAGCTGTGCATTTAGCAATCAAGGCTGAAAAGCTCATGAGACCAACCCACAATATGCCTAGGGCTGAATCATTTTCTGTTCCCTCAGTGTTGAAACTCCTGAAACAAATCACAGCTCTGTAACTTTATGTACTATGAAATGAGCAAAACATTCTTTCAAAATTATTTCAGCTTTCTTAAACATTTGCATGATTTTTATCAGAAAAACCAGCCAAACCCTATTTCAGGAAAAGGGGAAAATCAGATTCTATCGAGTGCATATCTGAGAGCTACCCCCAGCCCTCTGTGGAATGGATTTTCTGCAAAACACCTGAAAAGAGGTATGTGTATGTTTATGTACATGCTGAATGTCTAGACTGAAAGTTTGCCATCTTTTGAAGAAAAAGTGACAGGGTGAGAAGAAATGACCTCAAGATGTGCCGGGGGAGGTTTAGATTGTATATTAGGCAAAATTTCTTCACTGAAAGCGTTGCTAAGCACTGGAACATGCTGCCCGAGGAAGCAATTGAGTCACCATCCCTGGAAGTGTTCAAAAAACATATAACGTGGCATTTGGTTGATGGTTGGAGTCAGTAATCTCAGAGGTCTTCTCCAACCTTGATGATTCTATGATTCTACACTGCATACTGTGCCTACTGAGCTGGGGAGATAACTGAAGAGCTTTTGATTCAGAATTTTTGGAAATGGGCTCTGCTGCTTGGCACACATGTGCTGGTTGAAAACCTCTGTCCATGTGATCCACTTTTGGAGTGCTGCAACTTGTTTTGCTGAGAAATTTTGACTGTTGTGCTCTTTTGGAAACTGTCATCTCTTGGCTTTAGAAGTGTTACTCCCGATTCATATTTTGATGTCACAAGAGCAAATCAAAGGCATCTTGTTTCCCTCTAGTTTTTCCTATTGTTTTTAAATTTTAATCTTACAATTGTTGAATACTTTGGATTGGAAAGGACTTTTAAAGCTCATCTTTAAAGTCCAAGTGCGCCGCAATATGCAGGTACATCTTCAAGGAGATCAGGTTCCTCAGAGCTTTGACCAAAATGACCTTGAATGTTTCCAAGCATGGGGCATTTGCCGCTTCTCTGGCAACCTGTGTCAGTGTTTCACCATCCTCATAATAAAAAAACTTACTCCTTATGTCTAGTCTAGATCTTCCCTCTTTAAATTAAAACAATTACCCCTTGTCCTATTGTAGCAGGCCCTGCTAAAAAGTTTCCCTGATGTCATGGATAAACCCTCTTTAATTACTGGAAGGCAGCTGTAAGGTTTTCCCAGAGCCTTCACTTCTCCAGGCTGACCAATCCCAGCTCTCTCAGACTGTCTCCATAGGAGAGGTGGTCCAGCCCTCCGAACTTCTTTGTGGCCTCCTCTGGACCCTATGCAATGTGTCCGCATCTTTCTCATGTTGAAGGCCCCAGAACTGCACGCAATCCTCTAGGTGGGGTCTCATGAGAGTGACGTAGAGGGGCAGAATCACCTCCCTTCACCTGCTGGCCACGCTTCTGTTGATGCAGCTCAGAATATGATTGGGTTTTTTGGGCTGCAAGTGCACATGGCTGAATCATGTCCAGCTTTTCATCCACCAGTTCTCCCAAGTCCTTCTCAGCAGGGCTGCCCAAGGTCTATTCATCCCCTAGCCTGGACTGATACTAGGGATTGCCCTGACCCAGGTGCAGCACCTTGTGCTTGGCTTTGTTGAACCTCATGAGGTTCCCATGGGCCCACCTCTTGAGCTTTTCCAGGCCTCCCTGGATGTCATCCCATCCCTCATGTGTGCCAAGTGTACACCTTGGTGTCATGGGTAAACTTGCCAAGAGTACACCTGATCCCACTATGTCATTGATGAAGATATTAGCACTGGTCCCAGTAGAGAGCCCTGAGGGACACCGCTTGTCACGGAGGGCCAACTGGACACCAAGACATTGACTCTCTGAATGTGACCATCCAGCCAAAGTCCTGTTCACCAAACAGTCCACCCGTCAAATCTGTATCTCTCCAATTTAGAGAGAAGGATGATGGGGGGGAGCGTGTCAAAGGCTTTACAGAAATCCAGACAGATGGCATCTGATGCCGTTCCCTTGTCCAGTGATATCGTCACTCCATCATAGAAGACAACTAGGTTGCTCAGGCAGGATTGCCCTTGGTGAAGCCGTGCTGACTGTTTCAAATCACCTCCCTGTGTCCTAGCAGAACTTCCAGGAGGCCCTGTTCTGCGACCTTTCCTGGCACAGAGGTGAGGCTGACAGACTGGCAGTTCCCATGGTCTTCCTTTCTACCCTTTTTTAAAATGGTGCAATATTTCCCTTCTTCTGGTCACTGGGAGCTTCAGCTGGAGTATTATTAGAGCTGAGAAGACAAGGGATCATGATTTTGTGAGCTAAATAATTTTTCCCATTCTGTTAATGGATAAGGCTTATTCTATTAACAGGGGCAGTAAGGCCTTTCTCTGCAGCATGGAAGTTCAGGGTCTGGAACTCATAATGGCCATTGGATTTGCAGTACGTCCCACCACCAGGAAATCAGAGATGTGGTGTGAAAGCTCAGCCTCTATGGTTTCTCTCTTGTTTGAATTTTAATCACGTCATTACCTGTCTAAGAACCAGCTTGAGCATATTCAGGTCATTTCAGCCCACATTTCTGCCTAGGCTGTGACATTTTTAATTTCTTATCTTCACCTTTCCTAGTTCCTTTTTACTCAATATGCAAGATCCAGTTTTCCCACTATTGTTTGCATATTCTCATGGCTTGGAGATTTATCAGATTTCTTTGCTTGAGGTTAACCAAACGACTCAATGAATAATTATGCTTGTAATTGCAGTTGCCCTTATAAAAAGCATGAAGAAACTGGAGAAATAGATGGCATACAGATGGTGCAACATGAATTATTTCAAACTTACATATGGTGCTGTGCAGTTAATGTCCTGGGCAGAGAATGCACCAGACTCTTCACAATAGGTAACTTCCCTCTAAGGTTTACTTGCATGGGAGCTCAATCCTGCAGCTGAAGTTGGTTGCACTACCCATCTGAGCATGATTTCTGGTCTAAGCTACTTGTTTGTAATCACTGGGATAAAGCTAACAGTGAATATGATTTCTCTGTCACGTGTTTAAAACCTAATTCCAATAGTTCTTTGTGGTTTCTGTAGAAAGCTTCTTGCCTTTCTACATTTGCTATACATGTATTGACTTTTTGTTCGTGCCTTTAGGACTGTGCGCATGGAAAAGCTCTCCAAAGTGTTCTCAAACATATATATCTATATATAATTATTAATTAATAAATGCACTCAGGTTTGTTTGCCTGTTTTTTTTAAATAAACCCAACCTGAGCTAAGGGCTATGCTGCACTCTGTCCTAGAGGTGTCTTGTGAATTATGATAAAATTTGTTTTGAGACGTCTAAATCCATGAAGGTTACTAATTTCACAATTATGGTAATTATCGTTGCGATGTAAAAATGAATATCTATACAGCATTAGCAGAAAAAATGTTGATCTAACTGAGCATTTTCCCAGGCAAAGTGACAGTTGTTTCAGTGCCTATGTTTTCATTTCTTAGATTTAAATGGAAGACAAGCAGCACTTTTACCTGAACTACTGCTTAAGGTTGGGGAACCATTGCTGATCAGATGCAGAGCTGTCCACCATAATTACAAATTCGGAATACAACTATCTTTTGAAAACAGAGAAGTTGAGCAGGTAAAAATACAACTGATATTTTAAAATAGGTTGTATTGAGCACTACCAAGTGTTTAAATGTGAATCTCTGTTGAAAACCAGGGTCGCTACTATGAAGGATTGGAATATCAAACAAACTTCTCAGCAATTCGCATCCAGTATGTGTTTGCTCCGGCGGCAGGAAGAAATGACAGTGGACATTATACCTGTTCTTCTACTGCTCATCCGAATCAAACTGCTTTGATCACAGTTTTAGGTAATTCCAACCCCTGGTGTTAGTTTGGTCTTTGTTGTCAGTTTTTTACTTGCAGATATGCAGTGTGTGTTTATAGTTCCCTTGCTAAGGAAAAGGTCTGTTTGCACTTACAGGCAGTCCAGGAGAGCCAAGAGATTAATCTGAACTGAGTCATTCTGGTACCTGAATACAATCGACCTTTTCTTTATATTGCTTTTCAAATAATTCCCTTTAAAAGACAGTGCTTTTAGAAGTGAAATGAAACGGCACTGTTTAGAGATGTAGTCTAAATGATTGTTTGAATGGGATCTCCTAGAAACAGAGGCTGGGATTCATCTCATATCACTGTTGGTGACACTCAGCCAGTGTGCTACGGAGCCAAAACTTTAAAAAGGAAATCTCATTCTGCTTAAGCAACATGCTGATTTAAAAGCCAGAGGTGTTGAATTCAGTTGAGAGCAGCCTCAACTGCAAACTTTGTTTCTCAGATGGAAATAATACGCAAAGTCAGGCCTAAGTCTGGAAATGAGGCATCAAAAGGAAAGCTGCAGGTAGGACCATGCTGCTGGAGAAGGTACGAGGTGTAATTCAATGACTGGTGTGCCTAGAGTAGGAGCCTCTAGCCCTGAAAACAAGGCTCTCCATAGCAGTCACCATATATTTGACTTTAGATGTAGTTGCTCTCAGAGTTTACAATACCTAGGATAGGAATGGTAGGAAGTGAGAATACTTACCCTATCTCTTCAGAAATTACTTTCCCAGTACGATATCCTCTTTTCAGCTTCTGCCTACCACTGAGCAGGAAGTTCTCTCATCATTTACAATAACTGAGTACGATACCTGTGCATTTCTTCTACACACATCTTCTTAGTAAACAGGAACGTAGGGGTGAGGGTGTACTGTAGCAGTAGGGCAAGATCCTCTTTTTTATCAGTAGCAGTGCATAGGACAGAAATAGTGACTTCTTGGATCTGTGAACTATCAGGTGTGAGCATGGGTGACAGTCAGAGAGAACATTTGAGTCGCTGTTTCTGGAAGCCTGTGTTTCTGAGCAGGGTATTTTTTTCACTGCAGTGCACCAACCTATATTGGTTGTGTGTGCCCTCCTTAATACCCCTTATGCCAACAAAACTTCTATAGGTTCATCGTCTTTGCTGATGAAAAAAATCTATTTGTTTACTTGCAGGGTGGATTAAAGTGGGTGATGCTGTCGTACCAAGCTAACAGCTGTGCTTCTCTCCAAGGTTCTACAGGAATATCCTGTGCTTCTGATCCATCCCAGCCTTTAGCCTAATGTGTTAATGACAATCACCATGGGTGTGAATTTATGCTAACAGTGCAGGTTCCATTTCAGCAGTGATACAGATACAGATTTCACACAGTTGCCCATGTCTTAGGGTAGCAGTTTCTGAAACAATCAGCATCCCACCTTTAAAGCATTACCGTGCAAGAGTCAACACCTATAGCTTCACTGGGAATCACCATGGTGTAACTGAGCCAAGAGAAAACTGATTTGGTTGGCACACAGTCCATTGCCTGGGGAGCCTGGCTACCATAGCTGTGTGGATGTGTGGTCTTCGAATCTCTAATAATGCCTTGCAGCCAGACAGCTTTGGTTTGCTCTTTGCTAAGTGATACCTCACCAATTTATCCCACTTTGTGTGACCAGTCAGGTCAGGCAGGGTGGTTCAGCCACCTCAAAGCACAGCAGAGGTCACGCCAACAACTGCAGCTGCAAGGCTCTTTGTTTTAGCAGGTCTTATGTTCAGTTTCCACCAGTGCTAAATAAAGAATTTTTAGCACTCTGCAATCTTACTTAAGGAATATGTAAGTTATTTTGCAGCACATTACATTAAAAGCAACAAATAAAGAAATAGAAGGAGCACAGAGACTTGTTCGGTCTCGAGAGGTTCATTTCTCTCTGTGTCATTGCTAAGTGTAAATAGTCAGAAATACATTTAAGCCTGCCAAAAATTATAAACCAAGCAATAATGTGCCATTTTCTTTCTCCTCCAATAAAGAAACAACTTTTTTTTCTGAGTTGTTTTCCAGAGAGATGGCATACACTGCTCCAAGGTCCTTATATGCGCTCTGGAGAAAGCCTTTACTCTTGGCTGGTTGTGTTGTTAACGGCAAACTCAGAGATGATGTTCTGCCTGGAAGGATGAGGACCAAAAGATGAAGGTTCCATGTATAAAATCAATAAGCCTTTAATATCAAAAAATAGGAGAGCAGTCATGAAAGCAATAGTTTCTTGTTTAAAAAAACTGAAATATTTGTGGTTTTTACGGGAGTTTCCAGGTAGTAAGTAGGCTAAGACAGAGATAATACGTGCCAAGCAGAATATAGGGTTACAATTAGAAGAAAAATACTCAAAAGGAAAAACAGATCCAGCCATATTTTTATGGTGCAGTTTTTCCCCATGTGGCTGATTAAACACCACCACAAGTTTTCCAGAGGTTGTGCAGTCCTTGGAGATACCCAAACCAAACTGGACATGGCTCTGAGCAACCTCATCTAGCTGGACCTGCTCTGGGCAGGAGTTTGACTACATATCTCTTCCAATGCATATGGTTCTGTGATCTTTACAGAGTTGATCCTAGAACCACTGATGTCTTTAGGACAGCCTCCCCCCACACGTTTGCTGTTCAGTCTCTTTGGGTAGGATTAATTCCAAGTCATGAGACATCTAGCCCCAGCAATAGCTTTGGTTCTTTCATCAGTCAATGCCAATAAACAGTATTTCCAGAAGCGGTTCAGTACATCTTTGTTATCTTCTGGGATGCATCTGAATATGCATGTTTCATTCCACTGAGTTCATCAGAAGTCCAAACAAGTAGCTTAGGTGGGTCACAGAACTTTGGACATCTCCACTTGGTGAAACCAATCCCACCCTAGCAGGGCAAATACCAGCAGCATGTGGTCCATGGACCTCTTCAAAACACTTTTCCACGTGCTGTCATCTTGCATGAAATACATTTAATTTAAATGGAGAAATAAAGGAGCCCCTAGAAGACTCATTTGCAAAATCTTTAGCTTATTTCAGGGAAGGAGAAAGAACTACTGTCAATATCTGATTATGATGGTAGTGCCACTTGGTTTTGCTCCTGTAGGAGGAAAGCCAGGAATTGCAGCTGTTAACACCTGGAATACCCACCTAAACCGAACCAAATAAATAATGACATTATTGGCCCTGTGACTCTGTAGGGCAGATTGAAGAGAAATGTCAGACCATTTTGGGAGTGCTCTGGTCTGACCAAATATGCAACTTCTTCAGGCTCAAATCATTTGTCTGCAACTGAACACAGTGACAATATTTCAATATTATTTTGAAGCATTGTCTTACTCTGATTAACAGGATACCTTTTGTGATGTAACATGTTTTTTGCTTCTGATAACCAAAATGAAAAACACGCAGATGTTAAAATGTCTTCATTAAATAGTCCGGCCTTTCTAATACATCTTTTCTTTCATTTTTTTTCCTCCAGAAAAGGGATTTATAAATATAACAGACTCTAAAGAAGATTTTGAAATTGGTGAGGAAGAGTTTTGCTTTGAAGTTAACTTTACAGCATATCCTCCAGTTAGATGCATGTGGCTATTTTCCCAAAAAGCATTTCCGTGTAAACAAAGTTACAGTGTGGATGGACGCAGGTATTTGAATATTTTGTAATAATTTAACATAATAATGTTTCCTCTTTATATCTCATTTGGATGGTTTACTGTCCATGTTTTGTACTCTCTTTGTGTTTTGAAAATATGAATGGGCCACATGGTGAGACTGGGCTAGCAAAAGGCACTCAAACATAATTTTGGCTTTCCACAACAGTTCACACAGACAGCTTGTGGAATCACTTTATTCTCTGTTTATAATGAACCCTTTGGCAAGTCATGCATCTAGCAACCCTTTAGTTTATATGCATTTTGCCGTTCCCTTTCTCTCTAACATAATTTCTGAGTCACAGATCTGTTGCAGTTTTCATACCTTTCATCAAGTTCTGCATGTTCTGCATGTTCCCATTTTGTCATCCTGTTGTTGATGATGTTTCCAGTGTCTTTCAAACAGCTCAGACCCAGTCCAGGGCCCTGTGGTTCCCAGGCCTCTGCTAGGTCTGCTGGGCTGTGCCTGTGTCACAGAAACATGCCGTTCTGCTCATTACCCAGGTCATGGATTCTTCCGCTGCTGCAGCAAAACATGTTTTCAATAAACCTGTTAGTTATCTACCTTTTCTGTTATTTCCTACAATGGACTTCTGGCATGAGTCCTGTTTAAGGCTAATGTTTTCTCCATTCCCTAGGCTTTCTAATTTCTTGATAACA
This sequence comes from Mohoua ochrocephala, assembly GCA_013398855.1. Lineage (NCBI taxonomy): Eukaryota > Metazoa > Chordata > Aves > Passeriformes > Acanthizidae > Mohoua > Mohoua ochrocephala. The sequence continues at coordinate 29,320 of VZTA01025935.1, read as the reverse complement.
TTATCTAATTTCCTTCAGGGTTTCTTTCAGAGTAGTCCCATGGCTTTGAAGGTAGCAGCTCTTACTCACCTCAGTGAAAGTAAAGCCAAGCTGCTCTTTTCAAGTTTTTACATTAAAAGTGAGCAGGACATAGGCAGGAGCTAATGCAGCTGCTCTGATTTCTTCTCATATTCTTAAAACCTCTGTTAGCATCTGCGTAAAGCTGTGTCAAAGCCTTGATTACACTTTTTATGATTTCTTTCCATTGGTACCTTTGATTTTATCCATGAGCTTGTCGAGTTATCTTTGCAATAGACTGGCTTTTCCATGTGCATCAGATGGTGTATTGGAGTCAGACCTCAGTGAAGTTCAGAGAGAGCTCAGTTCAGGTTAGCAAATTGTCATCTCCTGGCAGTGGCCACAGGAACTCTGTCCCTGCTGATAAAGTGAGGGCTGTCAGCAAACTTTGATAGCATTGGGTGGGTGTTGGTGACTAATCTGCAATGCCTGACATGGGCTTGGCAGAACTGTGCTTTGTGACAAGACTGATTTTGGAAATGAGGTCTCAGGGGACAGCCATGAGCATGTGCTCATCCTTGTCCAATAGGTACCTCCTTCCAGCTGATAACACGGAGCTGATTTGCTTTGCAGCTGATATGGACCTCTCCTCACCGTTTGTAGCAGCACTACTCAGTTTTGCTTGGATGATTGACAGCTGGTGTAAATTCAATCCAGATAAGAATTAGGTGCTACAGACTGTGCCAACAATAATAATATCGAGAACTCTTGAAATAGTTTAGGCAGCTGTCATTAGTCAGTAAGGTGCAACTGCTGGCCCGGGATTTATGAGTCACTCCAGAGCCTCCACAGCACAGAAGCAGCAGTTGCTGAGTGCTGATCACCACCTGCCGGATGGGGGAAAGGCCGGCTTGTGTCCCTGGAGCCGTGTGTCCAGGCTGGCTCAGCCACAGCCACGGCCACAGCCACCAAGTGTTGCTGAGGCGTGGCCTGGCCGCGGCTTCAAACAGATAACTCGGCCATTTGTCTGACTGTGCTGTTGGATAAATAGGATTTTTGTAATGTTTATTTTGGGTAGTTATTCTTTGCATTTATTTGTCATCCTATTTATCTTCGTCCTCTTTATTTTATGGAAAAAGTAAACTAGAGGGAAAACCACTTGAATTTGCTGATTATTTCGTCTGACAAGCACATTCCTTTGTCCAAGCATCCCCCACAACTATCCAATTTTGGTTGAATACAAGCACTGGATAGACATGTCTCACCTGAGGAAAAAGAGTAGGGGTACATATTTCATTCAGTTTGAAGTGCCCAGAAGCAGCGAGGGGTAGGGAGGTCAGGAGATTCTGCCTGCAAGGGGTAGCACTGCAGATTTCAACGTGATTTTAAAGCAGAAAGTTTCTCAAAGCAACACAAAAGAGGTCATCACATATCTAAACGCATTGTGAGTCTCACTTTGCATATTCTAGTCGATTTCTGTGTAATCCTGTCTCGCAGCACTTCTACTTTGTTCCTTTCATATCCTTTTTCATTTCCTGTTTTTATTTTTTTTTAATTTCTACCAGTTTCTTGTAAAATTATTCCTTCAGATTAAAGATCATATTAAATTTTATTAATTAACTCTGTCCTTTTCTTTAGCTTTTCATTTCAAAACCTAGTGATCCATCTCTTCTGTCACTACACTTACAGTATATTTTCAGACATTCCTTCAGAATTTCCATTTTCTATTTGCTTTTGTGGGCTCTCTCTTTGAGTACACTCTTGATTTTCACTTCCCCCCCACAAAAGCTAATGAGTTTTCATATACACAATGTCCTCTGTTAAATTTATAATACTTAGCTCACATCTCCTTACATTTTCAGGTATTGAAGATACTGTTTTAAATTTCTTCTTAAAATTTTAAAATTTTTAAAATAAAATCCTTCCAACCTGAGATTTCAAAACCAACTAATTATTTTTGGTTTTGTCTTTTTTTTCGCCTGTCTTCAGTATCTATTTTGAGGCAGCTTAAAAGGGTTCTGACTTTTAAAAATCCATTAGTTCAGAGACATCTTTAAGGCCATTTCAGATGAAGATATTCAAAAGTCAATAACTACATGAAAGTATGGCTTTAGTCAAAAGGCAAAATTGCCAGTGACTTCAAGGAGAGTTTTCCTGGTTTAGAATTTCAAGGTGACACTTCACTCCTTTGTAGGTATCTGGCTTAATGAGAAATATCCCGATTTTAGTTCTCTAGGTTGATCACATTACTGCTTTCTCCCACTTTGCATATTGCTGGTATGAGCTGTCTGGGTTTTTTTTCCTCTCTCTTCAAACTCTGTGATGTTCCTGCTTGCCTTTATCATTAAAACAGAGCTGGGGACCTACAACATGGTTACTGTTGAGTTGTCAGCAAAAACATCTATTCCCAAAATGTCAGCAATTACACCTAAGAGTGGTTTTCTTGGGTTGCTCTGCTAATGCTGATGAACTGCATTATCTGCTACTCAAAGCTGACAATTGTCCTGGCAACAATAACCTACCTGAAAGCACAGAAATAGGATACCATCACTGTAAAATGGCATATTCCCTTCTCCCTGCCTCATCCCATGTCCCATAAACCAGTGACTCAACAGGATAGTCATGCATGAATCTTTAAGTCTCTGCAGCTCTCTGTTGTTAGTTTCTGCCCAGAGACTTGTTAGAGCCCCTTCTCTCCATCTCCATTGTCACAAGCTGTCTCCTGCGTGGTTTGGGTCTCGGTTTTCTGCCACCCACTGGCTCAAAGGCCATAGGCATTAGTAGAAGGCTGGTCTTCCTCCTGCAGAACTACCTTGATGGTTGGTGTTTGGTCTCATGACAATGAACTTACGATGATGATCTCATTCCTGAGTTTATGTGAGATCTTTCCATTTGGAGATGTTTGTCTCTCATGTTACTCCCTGTCATTGTTGTTTCCTGATACGATTTATCACATCAGCTAGAAACTCCTATCAAAGTTCCTTGGAGAGTAGAAAGTTTGATCCTTTGCTGGTCTTAGCATCTGTGCCTGGACGTGTTACGTGCCTTGTCTTCCAATGGATCGGTAACAAAATCACAGCTTGACAGCCTGTGTGCACTCCAGGAACTGTGAGAGAAAAAAATGCAGAATGAAATCAATACTGCAGCAAAAAATATCCTCTCACCAGGACAGTTAGATTCTGGGATTTGTATTCTCTAAGCAAAAATAATTTCCTTTGTGTTCTTCATTAGAAGATGCAGAATTGTTTCAAACCTATATACGAGTCTTGACTGCATTTGAAATATTTTTCAAGTCAATATTTTGTCCTTTTTCCCTTTTTTTGACTTTGTTCCACAGCATTTCATCGAAGTTCTGCAACCATCAGCACCAGTCTGGGATATACATATTTTATGCTGAAAATGATGATACAGTTGTAACAAAAAAATTCACTCTGTATGTGAGAAGTAAGTGAGAAAACTATCGCTGTGAAGATTTGGCAAAGTCTGGGATTTTGTCGCTGGTATAAATGGAGCTATTATGGGTTTTTTTTCATTGGTATTCCCTACTTCATTTACAGAGATTTATTGTTAAAAATGGAGGATCACAAAGCAAAAATGTACGTAATATATAGAGTGTGAGGAATTCCTTATCCCCATTAGGAATTAGCTTTCCATGACGTGTTTATGTAATTTTTTTCCTAATGGCATTTGTGAGTTAATGTAGTTAGTGTGGAGACCCTCTGGTGTGTAACTCGTATGTTTGGTCTGCAGTGCCTCGTACGCTCCTGCTCACAGTTCACACACATGCACAGTCATGACCAATGCTCTCAGTTACCTCAGTTCTGCCACGTGACTGCAGCATCTCTCCCTTGGTCCAGGTCTGGGGGCTTGATTTGTGATATATTATTTATGCAGAGATCTTCTGTGCACATTTTGTATGAGTTGGACACCCAGAACCGCAGTGCCAGGGCAGTCCTGGGGCCAGCTGCTTAGTCCAAGTCAGAAAAGCAGAAGTTAAGACTTCTAATTCTGGCTCTGCCATTGTTTTGGTCTGGCTGTGGCCATACAGAGAAGTGGCTGCTCCCCCTGCCTTGCCACACTGCCATCCACAAAACCGAGGAAGGAGGAGGACTGTAGGCTGCACCCAGCTCTTACAGTGACGTGCGGTTATTTGTTTTGAAAACAGAAGCAGACCGTGGTCTCGGCAGATGTAGCATTGCCACGTAAATGTACAGGGTTTTGTCACTTGAAGTGCTGACAGAAATTGTCCCGCAGAATCATGGAATTGATTAGGTTGAAAAAGATCTTTAAGATAATAGAGTCCAACCACTAACCCAGCATTCCCAAGTATACCACTAAGCCATGTCCTTAAACCTTGAGTTGTCTTATTGCAGGAAAGCCTGAAATAAGGATGCAGCTGTTGTTCAAGCAGATCTCCTGCATTGCTGAAGGTTACCCTGCCTCATCCTGGGTTTGGAGGAACTGTCTTACACTGAACTCATCCAAGTAAATAACTAACTTTCTTTTTGTTCATTGCAAAGACTATCTGAGCTATCCTTCATTAAACAAAGACCAGCCTGTTACAAACTAACTGTAAAATGCACACTCAACTGTTTGCCCTGCTCCAGGGAAACCAGATCACCAAAATTAGGGAAAGTTTTCCTTTTTTTTTATTGCCATCAAATGAAGTCTATAAAGATGTGTATCTCAGGCTCTTTACACCAAAATAGGCCCCACTGGGTTTATATCAACAGTTAGGTGGTTACAAAGTCCAATCTAAGTTTTTCTCTTAGCCTGTCAAAGTTATAGGGATTCAGAGAATGGATTGGTTAATACAGGCTTGATTAATTGGTTAACCTTTGGTTAAAAGGCCTGCTATGGTGACCTGTTACCAAAGCCATTAAAGTCAGTGAGAGTATTTCCAGTAAAGTTAGTAAGAGTGTCTCCATTTCCTCTATTTATTTAGGGCAATGAGTCAGGCTCTAAAATTTCAAAAGATGCTGAAACAGCTTTGACCTGATTTGTGAACTCTGCAGTTTTTATTTAGGTGTGCCAAAAAACTAATAATCCCATGGCGCAGAAGAATACTAGGTCAAATTTTCCTTTGTAAGATTGTGGATAAACTCTTAAGTATTTATTTTAGCTGGACATAAAAAAATACCTAGACAATTTTCTTATCCATTCCTCTGAAAAGGCTTCCTTACATCAATCTGTTTGTGCAGAAATGGAAGAGGAAATAAACCATCCAGCTAGTGTGTTTGAAATACTCCTTAAAACAGACTTGTGGAAAGGAAATGCTGCGACATGTCTGTTCTTAGGAACTTCCAAATGTAGAAGCCAGTGCTATGAGTAGAGCTGAATAAACTTTATTTATTTCTTATCTCCTCATTTATTTATGTGGAGAGTAAATTAGGCAGTAAGTTGATGAATGATAGAAAAGCTAAAAGTCAAAATTATCTATGTGGACCTCCTTTCCCTTGAGTACAAAGTTCCCTCTTTCTACATGTCAGGTCTTATTTAAGTTATTAACACTCTCCATCTGGGTGGATGGAGGCTCTCCATCTTGAATGAGAGAAACTTTTTGGTTGAAATGACGTACCTTCAGGGAAAGGAGTTGGAACTTTGACTGTGGGTTCATATTGCATTTATGGTTTCAGCAGTGGCTCATTTGGAGCTGCTCAGTGGTTTGAATGTTTGAGGCAAATATGAAACCAGTGGGAGTTGATGAGGTACGGGGAGGGGTTGTGTCAGTTGTGAAATTGGTGGAGGTTCCAGAGTTCAGAGGGTGCAAGTACCCTGCCAAGGCAGTGGTGGAGAGTGGGAGGGAGCCCAGTGTAGGAGGTAGCTCAGTCCCTGCTGACTCTGCCATGTCCGTCAGCAAAAATGAGACTGGTGAGTGACCTGAAGTCTCACTCTATTGCTGACAAAACCCAAACCCCTTCCCTTCTTCTCTTCCAACACAGACATAAGACATGTTTTGAAATTTCCCACTTTCTCCCCTGGAAAATGTCACTGTGAGCTGAAAATCAAAACTGCTCTGCTTTCTTTTTCAGCTGCACAGAAGAAATCACAGAGGGGATTCAGAACTTCTTGCCAGAGAGGAGCTCCCTGGGGTCATGGATTTCAAGCAGTACTTTATATGTAAAGGAGACAGAAACAACCTTCTCGGTGGAGTGCTGTGCAAACAATTCCGCCGGTTCAGCCTGTGAAAAGAGTTTCATTAACCTGTCAGGTACCACAAGCCAGTGTTTTAGCACAGGTTTTCTCGATTAAAGCTGGCATTGTAGCACCTACAATACTTTCTAATCTGGCTAAATGGCTGACAGTGCAATGGCACCACCATTAAAACACAAGCTCTGTACGTATACAGTGTCAGAAATGGTGGGTGAATGGGAGACACAATTGTCTTCTCTAGGCCCAAAGCAGAGGCCTCCCTCATTAAAATAAGCAGAAACTTAAACAAATAGGAAGTGCAAGGTGGAGCCATGGCAATGTTGGGGGTTCATTTTTTGTTTTACCTTAGTCATCCCTGCATGAAATCTGGAAGCACCATCTTTGGGAAGAGCTAAAGGCACTTTGGTAGCTGGTGGCATGTGCTATCTCCTGCTGCTTTCCTGTAGGACCCTGTGGTGCTTCCAGAAATGCCCATGGGATCTCTCCTCACCCCATGGAGGTCATTGCACACCCAAGCAAGATCATGGCTGAGCCAACAGACCCACTGAAAGGTCAATCCCTGTCTGGAAAGCAGGAGTACTGGGAAAGAGACCTTAAACTGCTGTAGGCAGGTGTCAGAAGGTTTAAGTCCTGGTTAGGAAGTCTCTCTTCTTGTTAAGGTATGGCAGATTATTTCCTTCTTGAACCAGAAAGTCAATATGATTATTTGCACTTTGTACTTGTAACACCATAAGTATTCCATAGAGCAAAATATTTCAGTTAGAGGGAACGTGCTGTGGCACCAGGAATCATTTTGAAACACCCAGGTATTTGCAGGACAGGGATTTCCTTTGTCATGGATGAACAAGTAGTTTGGTGCTTTTGACTACAGCTGACAGAAGCTGTGACAACTGTCAGGGTTTGAGCATTCATGTTGAAATTACAATAGAAAGTAATCATAATGCTTATGCTTTTAGAAACAACTGAAATATGAGGGTACTTCTCATGTTGCACACTCATCTACCAACCAACACCTTATTCCTGTCTATGCTCACAAAGTTCAATCCAAGGATCACACCAACACCTCCATGCACTTCGATTTGTTAATGGGTGTAGCTCTTTTTTTTTTTTCTTTTTAATGAAAACAGATGTCAGAATTACCCAGAACTGAATGCCTCCTGCCCATCTTGCTTTGCACGTGGCTGCATCTCACTCCCCACGCAGAGGAGGCTCGGGTGTGAGAGGGCTGCAAACTGCCAGAACTGGCCGTGGGTTCTCCCTGTATTTTCAGCTGTACACACAAACTGTCTTTCAGTGGGTAGTAATATGTGTCTTTTAAAGTTGCAGGAGCTGTTTCTTCCCCCCTGGACAATGCTGCATTCTATGTCTCTGCTGGATTTTTTCTCCTCTTGATCGCTTTTGTGTTTGTATTCATTTTTCTTAAATACAAAAAGGTAAAAGCAAACATAAATACCTGACCGTCCTTCTTTTGTTCCTGCCAGGTTGTTTCTTCTCTAACGCTTATTTATTGTGTGTTTTTTTTCTTCCAAAGCAATTCAAATATGAAAGCCAATGGCGAATGATACAGATGATAGGGCCATCAGATAATGAATACATCTACATTGACTTCAGAGAATTTGAGTATGATGTAAAATGGGAATTTCCCAGGGAAAATCTGGAATTTGGTGAGCAATCCACAAGGTAAATCCCAATACTGGAGCAGTAGTCTGTGCTGTGCCAGCAGCAAATAATATTGGCATTTTCTCTCTTGTAGGACAGGTCCTTGGTTCTGGGGCCTTTGGGAAAGTGGTGAATGCCACAGCTTATGGAATTAATAATGCAGGAGATTCGGTCCAGGTGGCAGTCAAAATGCTAAAAGGTATGATAAACTCAGGTGCCTTCCACGAGCAGGGATGTTTTCTAGTACTTCCAAAGCAGAAGAGGAAATTCCCGTTATATACAAACTTCCAGCAGTTACACCTCACAAATGCTTGGCTTCAAAATCATTTCAAAGGGCTTTCAAAACCCTGTTTCAGTTTGGAAAGGTATTGCTGAAGTGCCTTCATCCCGCAGCATGCTGCGTTTTGTCCTACACACTACAGAAGGTCTGCGTTGTGTGGGGATGTATGGAGCCTCTAAAGAGGAGAAATGCGAATCCCCAGTGCAGATTCACCTACTGGATGTACTGGTGACTATGACCTTTGGTGTAAGGTCCCTTTTTCTCGGAGGGCTGTCCAGCTGTGGCACGCCCTTTGCCTGCTGTGTCTGAGCTAGCTTGTTTCCAAAACTTCCAGCACAATTTACTGTGGTCTTTTTTCTTGATGATGACACAAAACAGTTTCTTTCCATCCCTCCTTATGAATAAGGCTACTAAACCTCGAACACTTCTTTCTGCTATGGTCTGGCCTCTCTCCAAGATGTCTTGACTCCTCATAAAAGCAGTGTCCAGGAGCAAGCCTCCCTGGCAGCAAGCAGAGGAGGGCTGCCTCACCGTGTCCCAACTAACCACAACCCTGTTCACAGAGTGCTGGAGTAGTTTACACTGGAAAAGAGCTCTAGGATCACTGAGGCCAGCTGTTAACCATCGCTGTCAAGTCCACCACTAAACCATGTCTCTCAGTGACACATCTACGTGTCTTTTCAATCCATTTGGGGATGGTGACTCAGCCACTTCCCTGGGCAGCCCGTTCCAGTGCTTGACAACCCTTTCAGTGAAGACATTTTTCTGAATATCAAATCTAATCCTCCCCTGGCACAAACTGAAGTTGTTTCCTCTCATCCTTTGACTTGTTACTTGGGAAAAGAGACCTGTATCCACCCCACCCGCCTTTTGATATATATTGGAATGAGCTTCACACTGATACCAGCACCCTGCTCGCCTGTGTGCCCTCACAGCCCTTTCCTGCCAGCACTGCCATGCAGGTTTTCATCCCTCATTTGCACGTATGCATCAGTTTTATGCTTTCTTGGTCTGCTCCTTTGTGGTTGTCTTTGTGGAAGCTCAACCTGAGCATTTTGGTTCACGTACCCAATTCACTGAAATCATGAGCACCAAATGCTTGCCGAAAAACAGGACTAAAGCTATTACTGAAGCACAGGGTGGCCTTCTCAGCTACTGGATTGCAACTGGTTGTATGCCATATGGCTGCCATTTTTTTCTCTTAACATTTCTCTGCAACAGGCCTGACTGCCATTTTTTCCGTGCTTGGGAACATTTTAATATATTGCTGTCATCCCTTGCCAGCCCAAGAATGACAAATGTTGACATTTAATGACTGCTTTCCCAAGCTTTCAAATGATCCACACTCACACACAAATTTAGTTTCCACCTTTGACTGAATCTTTTTATGCTTTGAAGGAAAGGTTTTTTTAGGATGTTCCCAAATGTACTGTCAGTCCAATGAATTTGAAATGAAGATTTGCATGTGACAAAGCATCACAACCATTTAAATTTTCATTTCTTTGCTGGAGATTTCCAAATCTATGTTATTGCTTTTACAGAAAAACCTGATGCTTCAGAAAAAGATGCTCTAATGTCTGAGCTGAAAATGATGACTCACATTGGAAGCCATGAAAATATTGTGAACCTACTAGGAGCTTGTACTGTGTCAGGTAACTTGAAATTGTGGAAAGGTACCAATTAAAACCTCCAGAATAATATGGTCTAATTTTGCTGTTCTGTGCTGGCCCAAAATAAGATGAAGATGAACTGAAAGCAAATTTAAGGCCATGCATGTGTGCAGAAAAGGGTCCTTTCTGATTGTACTGGCAGAAAGTGATACACCAGTCCTTCTGTAGAAGAGGATTTCCTGTTACAGTGGTGATGGCACTGGTCTGAGCCAGTTTATTAAGTGAAAAGGAAAAACTTATCTGGTGTCAGTGACTTCTGTATACACAAAATGATTATGTTCACATAGGAAATTGTGATTTTTTTTTTTTTATTCATGTGGCTCACCAAACAGTGAAGTTGTAGAATGAATGGATAAAAACAGCTAAAATTTAGACAGGAAACAAAAGAAACTGAAAACTAACAGGGGCAGGNCCAAGTCGAGGGACAAAAAAAAAAAAAAAAAAAAAAAAAAAAAAGAGAGAAGTAAATAATGGAATATTTACAAAATACAGCTTTTTCCAGCCTGCCCTACCTTGCTTGACAGTGACCTTCTGACAGAAATGTCCACAGATTCATAGTCAGTCTTTCTGGGCCAGAAGTGGTGGTGCCAGTGTGAGGCTTTGCAGGGTGATATGTGATCCCTCTGAGCTCCTGCTGGCTGGGCATGGCTTTTATCCAAGCCTGCCTGGGTCAGGAATTGGATGTATTTTTCCTTTCTTGAGAAAGGGGCCTGACCAGTGCTCTACTCAGACACCTCCCCTTGCAAGGTGAATCCCTCATATAGGTCCTGTCAGCAAGTACTCCTGGGTTTCAGGTGGTCATCTGGAGGGAAAAAAAAGGTATTTCCAGACCATGAAGGTAGCACAGATAAACGGAGAGATGTAGGTCAAAGGATACAAATTCACACCATCCAGATAATTAGCAGGAGCGTCTTTACAGCCTGTACTGCCCTCCCCATTGCCAGTGCAATGGGGAAGGATTTTTGTGTTCCTGTAGGGATTTTCAATGCAGTTTGAGATGCACCACAAGGAAGAAGCTACACAGACTTTCCAAGGGACATTATAGTCAGTAAACAAGTTCTCATTACCTGCCCATCAGTACAGCTTATCTACCTGGGAGTGGAAGATGCTTGGGATGTTTTAATACAGATTAATCCTGAGGGAAAATGAAGCAGCATTAGGGCTTTAATGGGGAGGGTGCTATAAATAGCAGCAGACATTTACATTTCCAACTATTTCAGGACCAATCTACTTGATATTTGAATACTGTTGCTATGGTGACCTTCTGAACTACTTAAGGAGCAAGAGAGAAAAGTTTCACTGGACACTGACAGATGTTTTGATACAGCAAAACTTCAGCTTTTACCACAACATCCATCAGGACCAAAACTCTAGGTAAAGTATGTAGTAACAGTTTGATACTTTTTAAAACTGCCGTTGCTTTTTAAGCTGCATTCTCATCTGGGCTGTACACTGGTGAAATTACTGAATTCTTGAGAATGTGCCTTCACATACTTTAATAAGCAATGCCTTGGGAGGAACTGAGATTTGATTCTCCTTCTGGAGACTGCAGAAGACAAACAATCTCTCGTTTCTCTTTCCAGTTTTGAGAAGACTCATGCCTGTGTCCAGATTTTTAGTAGTAATAACTGTTCATGTTTTTCACTGCAAAAGAGTCTATGTGTAGAAGATTATGTGATACACTGTGTGAAACCTTTGAAAATGTGTCGCCCGCTCCAGGATGGGGACTCACCTGAAGTACGGTGTGAGCACCACTCTCAGCAGAGAGGATGAATTTGAAATCCTGCAAAGAAGTCAAGACATAGATGTGACACCTGGAGCAAATGGAACTGTGCTGTTTTCTGAGGAAGGTAAGAGATTAATTGATTATATCTTCAGTAATTCTGTTATTACTGTATTTATTGTATTATTGATCTAACTAAACCAGATTCTGTGACAAAAGAGGCCTCTTTCTATCATACGTCTCTCTTCAATCCTGGTAGGAATTTTTATTAAGAAGGATTCAACTACACTTAAGATCAGAGGGTTATGTTTCTGCTCGTGCTATACATATTTTATTAATATGAAAATACTCTCCTTTATTTTGTGTCTGAGTGAAGGATAAAAAAGATGGATGCTCTTCGTGATGTTGCTCTTGGTAGGAGCATGTGAAAATTCTTACAACGGCCAGTGGAATTAATCAGAGAGTGAGGAAGTCCATGGAAAATTCATACCTTTGATTTTTTTTGCAGATAAAATTAAAGATGCAAGCACACAGGTGGATGAAGAAGAGGATTTTAATGTGCTTACTTTTGAAGACCTTCTTTGCTTCTCTTATCAAGTTGCCAAAGGAATGGAATTTCTTGAGTCCAAATCGGTATGGTGAAGGGTAGCAAATTTTTCAGATAGAAAATATGCTGAAAATAGGTCAGTTTATAAAAGGCAGGTTGAAGAACAGAGCCACTCAGTGGCAAGTTTGAACTATACCTCCTTCCCTGGCTTAACAAGGAAGACTGAGTTGCAGTTTTAGGCAGCACCTTGAGTAAGAAGCAACTGCACGGCACACTTGTGCCTGGTCTGGCCCTGTCTCCTTGCCACCAGCAACCAGGGAGTGTCCAGCTTGGCCATTCCCCAAACTATTTAAGTGAAAGGAGGTGCCAGCTTGGAGAGCAGGGAATTGTGCACCTCTGATACCAAATGCTGCAGAGTGTTAACCCTTCCTTTCCTTCTAAGTGCATTCACAGAGACCTCGCTGCCCGAAACATACTGGTGACCCATGGAAAAGTGGTGAAAATATGTGACTTTGGCCTTGCCAGAGATGTAATGAATGACTCCGACTACATCGTCAGGGGCAATGTAAGTTCACGAGTGCTCTCTGGTTTTCATACCATTGTAAGAATTATTAGGAACTAAGAAAGAAAAGTTTTAAATTTTTTAGTTCCTTGTTAGCTTTGTGCATATCTGTACAGGCAATGCAGAAATCTCACCTTTTCCTGCCCTTGGCAAATGCAAATTCTTAGCTTACAATTAAACTAATCAAGCTGGCACTGTAAATGAGATGGTACACTGAAATCCATTGATGGAAGCACTGGGAGTTGTTTACTGTTGCGGGCAATAGCAGTGTAGGACAACAGCATATGTGTGGGGGTGTGCCAGATCCTCTGGCTTTATGAAGAAGTACAGTGTGGACATCTCCATCTGGGCTTCTCTATGCTGGAAGTCAGAGGAAGGAAGGTGGCTCTTCCAGGACTGAGCTCATCTCTTCCTTAAATAGTGATCTAAAATTGATGAGACGAATTGGCTCTTTAGAAGTGCCCGTTTCTCTCCGTAATGGGAATGTCCAGGGACTGCTGGCAGAGACACAGCTTTGCACACAGCAAACATGAATCGATCATGCTGGCAGTGAGAACCACAGTGAGTCACCTAGAAAGCCTTTGTCACAGCATGACCTGGCCTCCTTTCCTCTGACTGCACAGGCTCGACTGCCAGTCAAATGGATGGCTCCCGAAAGCTTATTCGAGAGGACCTACACCACAAAGAGTGATGTCTGGTCCTATGGAATACTGCTATGGGAAATATTCTCTTTGGGTATGTTTTGCAATGGGACAAAAGAGCCGTGTTTGGTTTTGGCAGCTTCTGAATTGACCTATCTTCTCCAACAATTTCCGCAGGTGTAAATCCTTACCCTGGTATTCCGGTTGACACAAATTTCTACAAATTAATACAAAGTGGATTTAAAATGGACCAACCGTATTACGCTACAAAAGACGTGTAAGTGTATTTCCAAGTGATGCACAGCACGAGAATTTATACTTACTAGGTCACTGTTTGAATGACCTTTATTTATTGTACAATGTATCTTACCCAAAATTAGTTGCAAAATGTGATATCTTCCTCTAAATCTAGCAAAGGCTGCCTGATCCTGCAGGTTTTAATCTAAAGTAGAAGTGATTAACACTAAAGTTTATGTGTGTATGACAAGACTAATTTATTATGTTTATTTAATTGTGCCTTCATTCCCCAGGAAACTTCTTGTTCTCAGGCCATAGATTTTTTTTTTCCCTTTTTTTTCTTTTGCTTTTTCTCTTTTTTCTTTTCTTTACATTTGTTTTGCATTTTTTTCCTAAAAGCTATGTTTTTCCATATTGACTAAATTTTTGGTGGCTTTTTCCCTAAACTTTATTTCTTAATTGAGCTTTACCAGGTTTGTTTCAGTTCCAGGTGGCTAGGGATCCTCTTAGATAAAAACCCTGCTAAGGAAGAGTTGGGGGGAAGCTAATTCTGTGCTCTCAGCACGTTATTTTCAGCCTGTGCCTCTGTGCCTGGGTGGACTCTGGCTAGAGGTAGGCCCCAGAAAACAAGAGAAGGGAAGGTGACAGAGAACTGTGAGATGTGGAACATGGAGGAAAGAGAAGGACTTTGGGTTGGCTGAGCTCTTCTGGCAGGCATTTCATAGATGTTTTAGGGACACAAAGACTCTGATAGCATTAATGGTACAGGTAAATCTGACAGATTGACCCATGAGAGATTCCTAGGGGGTGTTTAAATATCAGGGAGCCTATCATCCCAGTAACTTTGCAAGGGGCTTTAGTAGTCAGGCACTGCACTGGTGCCTGATGAAGCTGCAATATCTCTAAGGTGGTGTTTAAATTTCAGAAATATTTTTGTGATGTCAAACTACATAAAAAGACTTGCTGTGAAAAGTGTACTTAAGACTACATAGTCCACAAGGAGCAGGTTTAGCTCCACAGATAGGAATTGTCTTCCTAACATTTTCTACATGGAAGCTGAAAAACAAACTCATCGTGCCCTTATGTGGCAGCCAAGGTGAAATCCTGGCCCTGATACTGCAAGGAGGATTTTAGTAAGGACTCTGATAAAGCCACTGTAAAGATCATTTCACCCTTTATCCTTATCTTTCTGCTTCTTTTCCTCTGATGTAACACTGTAATTCTGGCCTCTTTCTATGAAATTATTCTGATCCCCATTCAAGTCCTGCAACTCCATGTGGTCACTTACAGAGAATCCAAGAGCTAACGTGTTTCCTGTGCCATGTCTTTGCTTCTGCAGCTATTGCTTGATGCAGTCCTGTTGGGCTCTTGACTCCAGAGAAAGACCCTCTTTTTCTTACCTGGTTTCCTCTCTGACCTGTCAGCTGGCTGAGGCAGAAGAAGCGGTAAGTAAACACAGTAAGATGAACAAGTGAACAATGTTTGGGTTTGGGTTTTTATGGGGTTTATATGCAGCTCCACAGGTCATGATGAGCTGAGGAATAGTCTGCTGCTTTCTATTTATGTACACAACTGTATTATGGATGCATTGCCCATGGATCCATGCAAGAGCTTGGGGCATATTTTTCTGCCATCAGAAAGAATCCTGACCTTCCTGATGAGGATTTTCTTCCTCCCAATGCCTACACTGGGACTCTGGAAAGCTGAAGTCTCTCAGCCTGCGCTGTGGGGATGGGCTGCCCTTGTGCAGCAGCCAGTGCAGTCAGGTTTGGTGATGCTGACAGCTGCCATGGGAAGGGAGCTGAGCATGGACCAGGGGCCGGGGGTCTCATGAGGGATCACCATGCCATGTGGTCACAGACAGAATGCTGTATGTCATTCTCAAAGGTCAAAATAATAAAGATGGTCTGAGGAAGTCCTGTTCCATCCATATCAGATATTTATCTCTTCTTCAGGGAGGATAAACAATTCCTTTCCAAACTACCCATTCCTACCTGGGTATCCACTCTGGACTAGACACACTATTTCCCAGTGCAGCGTCCTTGAGAACATCTTGGGATGTGAGGAGCTATGAATGACCCTTGCCTTTGCAGCATTGTGCCTCTCTGAGGACTGTTGGCCTGGCAGAAGCTGTGAAGTGTAGAGGCAAACTAATAAGCAGCTTCATAGCACTGTACCTAGGGAAAAAAACCTTCCTTTACAGTCCAATGCTGTTCCTCAAACCAGCTCTTTCTAACACGGATAAGGAGGTGGTCTGTACCTGACAGGGGCCTGCTTCATGGGGAGAAGAGCAGTTTTCCAAGTACAATAAATAATAACAGAAGAAATCTTTTATTTCCTCTTCCCAACTCTAGGTTTACCATAATATGAAGAAAAATGTTGCTACACACTGCTCCAGCATCAGAACTAAATCACGTGTAAGCAGGGATGAGGAATCTTTGCTGCCCCCCGTTGTGCTCCGGCATGAGGCCCCTCAGGTTGAAAAATAATCTGGGCTCTGGATTTGGTCTCAGCATTGTCATGAACTCTGCGTAGGATAAGTGTTTTATATCAGCTCTAAGAAGAGAAATTTTTACCAACTGCTGCACTGTTTGCATTTCTTGTGGGCCAGTCCGTATTAATGTGACTTTGACAAGAAGGTGTAATTCATTTGTTTGAATTCAGCAAACACATCTATAGCAAGACAAGTTTTTTTGCAGCCTCTCTACAACTGAATATCTCTTTTCCTGGTGTTGTGTAAATAGTGCCTAATCAACTTATTGAATTCATACTGTTCTCGCCACACTGCAACCAAACATGAGATAATCCTTTTTTTTTTAAATCAATGTTTACAACCATTGAGTATGCAGCTAAGGAGAGCTGGTGTGATTTCCAGAAGTGCTATTCACATCTTCATCTCCAGATGTCAGTGAGTGTTGGGAAAAAAAACCCGTTGGAGTCACCAGTTTTGGATATCCAAATGTTAAAGTTCCATCAGTCTTGTTTCACAAGGAACTCTTAAATTTGATTGTGTGTAACTGTCTTACCCTGGACATCTCGATGGCTCTGAAGTAGCTGTCGGGTGTTCAGTTCAGGTGAGTTCATTTTATCAAGATTTAGTTACTGAGGTGGCCTCTACGCATCCAGGCTACATTCTGCAACTGCTGATGAGAGATAGGCACTCACAGTGAGTGATTTCTTTCTACCTAAAATAAGCATCTAAAATAACCAGGAGGAGTGATATTTGCAGATAACCTTCTACCTCCCCGGTCTGGAAAATCCAGGTGGCAGTCTCCAGTTGGAAGTCTCACTACAGCTAATTCCATTCATGGGGCTTTGTGTTTTATAATAGCAAATTTAAAA
>VZTA01025933.1:81178-107848 GCA_013398855.1 Mohoua ochrocephala | reverse complement strand
GATTCTGAAAAAAAAAAGAAACAAAGCCACCAACAGAAATCTCCACGTAACAATCAGGTTTTATAGCAGCTGCTCCCTCAGGAAAAATGCCAGGGATGTAAAAAACGACACAAAATTCCACCAAAATTATAGAATATTCACTCGAGCCAGTCACAGTTACAACAAAATGATCTGAACAAGAGCTGTCACTGAGAAACAAATCATACCCAGTGTATTAAATGTAGCTTTTCCTGATGCTGACAGATAAACTTTGGGGTTTGAAACACTTCCAGTTGCATTTATAAAGAGCACCGTGGCATTTTCCATATTTGCTTCACCAAATCTCCAGGGAAGTTCCAGGATGAAGCACAAAATCTTTGAGAAGGAACTGAAAATAGCAGCTGAAGGCACTGTCAGATCTCAGCTTGCTGTGTCTCAGCAAAGCATTTTTCACTTCGAGTTTCAACCTGATTTCTTTCAAGGGCTGATCTCAAACAGCGACGTTCAACCCCAACCACTCCAAGAAATGGCTTCTGAAAAAGCCAATTTTTAAATGCAGCGTGAGAAATTACAGCTCTGAAAGAGCAGAAAGTGCTCAGACACGAGTCAGGACTTATTGATTGTCAGGTCTGGAAACCAGGTAAGCAAAACCACACAGAATTGTCCACAAGAGCTGCTAAGGAGCCCTCAGAAATTGTGGAATCTTTTTCCATTGTTGCCAGCTCACCAGAGGAGCAATCCCACCACAGGACCAACTCCCATCCCTGGACTGAAGAGCAGGAATAGATGGAACAGCTCAAGAAACATGATGTCCTTGTTTTCTCATCAAAATAAATATCTTTTTTTAGGAAAAATATGATAAATCGGGTAAGAAACAGCCACACCTGCATCGGGTACGACCCACGTGACTCCATGGAGAAGCTCGATCCAATGGGGATCTCTCCCAAATGTTCCTCAAGCTTGAGCTAGAGAGTTTAGATTAAACATCAAGAAAAATTTCTCCACTGCAAGGTTTGTCAGGGGTGTGGAATCCCCATCCCTGGAATTGTTCGGGGTGTGTCTCTTGGGGACAGGGATTGGTGGTGAACTGAGCCAGTGCTTGGACTCGGTTTTAGAGCCCTTTTTCAACCTTTTATGAACAGTATTCCAAAAAAACCTGGTGCAGGTGGAAGTCGTGGGTCAGGATGTTGAGGCAGCTTCTGGAAGAGATGGATGAGACCAGAAAATGAGGAAAAAGGAGCCTTTCCCTGACTCTTTGTGATCTCAAGAATAATTTGCTGCTTCTAAAGGGTGGGTTTCAGACACTGGGATTCCAACTCTGTTCCCAATCTAAATCTGGGAAATTTCCCACTGCTTTAACACAAGGATATCCTGGAACTTGGGGACAGGGATCTGCCCTTCAGCTCAGGTTTCCCTTGGTTCCTGAAATATGGAACACAACAAGTACGAGAAACTTCCCTTCTTTGTAGCACACACACCACTAAAATCACCTTTTTCAGGTGTTTCACATTTCAACAGCTCCACTCACGGATTCCCAAGTTCTGCTCTAATAATTGAGGTGTTATTTCCTTTCTCTAATTTTAGAGCAGTTAATCCACTGTTTGTTTTTTCCAAGCAGCACTGAAATAGGCAAAAATCCTCGTTTGCTTCTGTCCCCAGCACCATCAAATTGTTTTTCCCTTTCCAAATCCATTAACTCTTTGTCAACCTTAATAATTCTGCGGGTTTTAACTCAGATTTTCCTACCATTTCATATCATTCCTGTAGATCAATCCCATGGCTATTCCTGTTCAGCCAACAAAACATGAATTAATTTATAAAATCTGCCTCTTTTTGCTCCCAAATTTTGTAAAATGTGCCTCTTTTTGCCCCTGAATAATTTTATAAAATCCTCCTCTTTTTGCTCCTAAATTTTATGAAATTTGCCTCTTTTCGCCCTGAATAATTTTACAAAATCTGCCTCTTTTTGATCTTAAATTTTATGAAATCTGCCTCTTTCTGCTCCTAAATTTTATGAAATCTGCCTCTTTTCACCCCCGAATAATTTTATAAAATCTGCCTCTTTTTGGCTCCTAAATTTTACAAAATCTGCCTCTTTTTGGCTCCTAAATGTTATAAAATCTGCCTCTTTTTGGCTCCTAAATGTAATAAAATCTGCTTTTTTTTGCTCCTGTGGTTTGGCACTTCCCTTAACTCATGAAAAACCCATTTCAACCCAGTCACCCTGGAACGAAACTGGAGGCTGGGAAACCTTCACGGTGCAGAAAAATGATCCCTTCATCCCAAACTTGTTCTGTTTTTCAGCAGTTTTGGAATCAATAATGTTCTTTAACCACCTCTGACACTTTGCAGTGCACAGCTGAAAGCTCGGCTGAGTACAACAAATAAATGAGGCAGAACAAAAAGAAAAACAGATTTTCAAGTGTTCCAAACATGCTTTTGTTGCACAAAAGAACCATTGAAAAAACTCGGGTTTTGTTTTTTATAATCAACCCAAATGGATATTTCAGGAGAGTGGAATCACATCTTAATAGTTTCTGTGAGTAATTCGAAATAAATGGCTTTTAGCATGAAAAATATGAAACATTTAAAGAAAAATAACAGGTTAGTGGTCCTATGAAATAAATGAGATCCTCTGGTATTGTGGGATGCATCCCAAAGGAAGTTTTTGAGGATAAAAAGCAAATTTTGCTTCCAATTCCTATGACTTTGCATTATTTTGAATTTTTTTAATCCATATTTTGAAGGCCATTTCTTCCTGGCTTTGCAGTTTTCCAACACTCATATAAAATTTTTTTCTCTGTGCTGTTCTCAGGATGATGATTCCTGGTATTGTAAGAATTTTTGCAAATTCAGAATCATCCTTTTCTCTATTTCACACTGGCAATTGTCCCTAAATATTACCCAGAACTGATTGGATTTATTTAGTGGTGGTGTTCTTCTTCTTGAATTCCTTTTAAGCATTCCAATATTTAGGTGTTTTTTAATCTTTCTCTCATTATGGTCAATGAAAAAGACATTTAATCACCCATCCTGGACAAGTTTTAATTGACTTAAGTGTGGCTCTACCTCAGTGATTTTAGGCTGACACCACATTCCTCATGAACATTCCATGTTTTACCTGGAGTTGGCTTAAAAACCTGGAGCTGAAAATGAAAAACTGGAGGAAAAAGTATTGTCAAAAGAATGTAATCCTGATCTGGTGAACGGAGCACAATCTCTGCTCAGAATTCATAATCATGAGAATAACTCTAATGATGATGGTATAATAATAATAAAATAATAATGAAAAATACTAAAAATAATGAAATAAATAATGAAATAATGATAATAGTAATAACAGTAAAAAAACAGCATTGGGACCAAATACAACCCAGCAATTTTTTTTACAGACCTTGATTTGTGCCACTCACCAAATTAATCCCATTTTCCTTGGTCTCTTGTGGTACTTCCCTAGGCTGGAACCTCAAAACCTGTAGGAAAAGCTGGAACACTTTAAAACCAGCCAAAAACTGCCATTTAGGATGTAAAAGTCCCTATAATTTATTCAGCCACAGAAAGTACCCATAAAATAAACATGAAATGGAGGATAAGACATTTTCCCGCTATTCCTCCGTGGATTCTTGTGGCTTTTTCAACTTTCCGTGTTTTAAAAGAGGCATTTTTCCATCTCAGAGTAGCCAGAATTTTGGATAAATCCCTTCTCTTTGCTCCTTCTTCCCCAGCTGCTTTAAGGCTAAGACTGAGCTTAATAACCTCTCGAAACACAGGTCAGAGTTTGGGGTGAAAATCCGAAATATTCTTTCAAAACTTACACGCTGTGATTAGAAAGTACTCCTGAAATTTGGATTTTGACCGAGAACCTTTTCCTCTGAGCCAGCAGATGCTGAAAGTCCTCGAGAGCAGAATTTGATGAAGACAAGCAGCTTAATTGAAAAGCTGTCTTTGCAAAATGAGCGTCGCTTCCCAGGCCACGGATATTGCCAAAAGCTTCCAGAGGTAAAATAAAAAACCAGGCTGGAGGCAAACAAAACTCTCTATATTTTTTTTTTACTTAATAGTTGTAAGTTTTTTACCACGGTTCTCACACAGAGGGAAGCGAAATTACTTTCCAGAAGAGAGAAAGGAGTTTACGGCACAATAAAATCAGATTAAAAAAGCTAAACTGGCAATAATAGCTGCAAAAAGAAGTTTAAGACGGGCACACACACTCACAAATCCAAGCTGGACAGACAAGGCAAAGCCGTCCAGGAATGTTATGGAGTAAGTTCAGCACTTCTGTGCCACAGATCCAGCCCTGTAAATCTTGTTTTGATGGAATGAGTATTTATGGACTTTGGGTAGGCCCAAACTTTTATCCACTCCCCGAACATCAGAACGCGCAGCGCTCGCCCAGATGTTGAGGCTAAATTCCCATCTCACCTGGACTGATGTATAAACTCTTTTTGTGGGAGTGCGGCAGCCAGGCTTCCCTGCTCCTGGAAAAGGAGGAGAGAAAGAGCTGTTGAGATAGGGCAAATTACACGAGATAAAATCCATCAGCAGAGGCAGGCGGCGCTGAGCTGGTGACTGACAAACGCGAGGTGCGTGGGTCACCCCAACCTCAGCTCCAGAATGGGCTAAAATATCGAGCAGAAAGTTGCAATCTGGTGGAATACGACAAAGTTGGCGAAACTTGGAAATGGGGGAATACTCAGAAAGGAATAGCGGAGCCACGCGCTGCAGGAAGTGCTGGTGCCTGAGATGGGGTGGGGTTGGCTGATAAAGTGGGAAATATCTGGATATCAAATTCAGCATCAGAGGCCTCGTGGAGCAACTCAGAGTTTTATCAGGAGCGTTGGCAGAGGCAGCGTGTGGAATCAGAGCACCCGTGGGGAAAGCTCCGACACGGATACAGGCCCCGAGTCACCAGGGGGGATACTGGGAGTTACTGGGGAGTCACGCAGCAGAAATTCACGTTACAATTACACTCAAAGAAAACTTTCTCATCCTGCTACATCCTCTTTATTCCCCTCTGGACAGGATTCCTCCTGCACTCTCTTCCCCCACAAAAATCCTTCAGGAGAGCTCTGTTGAGGATCTCTCCCCTCACAGTCATGACCTCTGTCTGAAGATCACATTGATCCCAACGTTTGTAGTGCAATTCCCGACATCGTGAGCCCCAAAATATGGATTTCTGCAGATGAGGGACATCAGTGGTGCAGAGGAGCCGATTCCCAGCTCGTTTCCAGCTGCCTGCTCTGCTGCTCTAATTAGCAGACACATCCACGCCTCATTTCAGCCTTCGTGCTATGCTTGTTCTTTAGGAGATCCTAAAGCATATGCTCAGCTGCACATTATGGATTGAAACGGGAGCTGGAGGCATTCCAAAATCCAGGCCTGACCAAGTTGTCTCAGGGGAAAAAGCCACTGCAGATGAAGCTACAAAGATAATTAAGTCGAGTGTCAACTGGAGGAGTTACTTCCCCACGAGCTGAAGCTCAGCCACGGATCTGCTTCGAGAGGACACGGTCACCTCTGAAACCAGGGAGGGAAATGGAATCAACTCCAGTGGGGACAAATTGTCTCGGGGATTGCTGGGATTTGCATTGGTGTTGTCAAAGGAAAGCACATCCTGTAGGTGTGGGGTTGGATCGTTCTGATCTGACTTGGAAATGGGAAGCGTTTTCCTTGGATTCCGATTATGTCACTGTTGATGCCAGATCCGTGTAAAATTTCCCAGACTATTCCCAGGCACAGAGTGGGATTGTCGGGGTGTCCTGTGCAGGGCCAGGAGTTGGACTGGATCATCCTTGTGGGGCCCTTCCAGCCGAGGACATTCTGTGTTCTGTGATTCTTACCACCATCAACAAATTGTTTGGGTTTTCATTTTCTCTTTTGGATTATGCTCTCCAAGCCGGCCCTGTGAGGCCAATTAGCTGTTTGTAATTAATGACTTGCTGCTGCTTGTCAGAGCAATGCCCCTTGTCCTGAGAGGAGCACCTGGGCGCTCCCAGAGCTCTGCAGACACTTCCCTGCTCATTTTGATGCCTTTCAAAACCTGGCATAGACACTGATACCATTTTCTGTCCTGGTAAAATTAGAATTCACGGTCCAGTTGTCAAAGGAAAAATGGGAATCCGTGCAAAGACCTGTCAGTGTGGGAATTACCTGTGGCTGTCACAGATAACAAGTGTTAATTAATGTTTTTTTCTGAAGGGAGTGTCATGAACGGACCCATTTCCTGTCAGCTGCGAGAGAAAACCCTTTTCGCTCCTGACAGGGCTCTCACAGACTCCAGCTCCTCCTTGGGCTCTTGGAGTGCTCAAGCCAAGTCTTCAAAGAGAAACTATAAGTGAAATTTGAAAAAAAAGGCAATTCAGTGTATCTCTGTGAGAGACATTGGCAGGGAAACAGAATTCCCATGGCCAGTCCAACGGGATGTGTAAGAGTTCCCAGGATTGAGGACATTGCAGTTACAGGGATGTGCTGATTCCAACTAAACGGGTCTGATCCCAGCTGTCCGACTGATTCCAAAGTCCAGCTGAACTTCAGGAGCAGGGAGTCTGCACAGGACCCTCGTAACAAATAACAGCCCCCCAAAACACGGCAAAAGGGCAGCTTTAACCATTGGCTTTAAATAGAAACAGGAAAACTGACACAGCATCCTGCCCACGGAACAGCTGAACTGATACACCTTCAATCCCTGCAGGGCCAAAATTCCAGCAGCAGGGAATTCGGGGCCAAAAAAGACACATCAGAGGAAAAATTAGGGAGAAGTGCTACGGGAAGGGGCCCGCACACTCTCCGCAAGTGAACGTTGGAAGTGGACAACACAAAACTCACGAGCAAAATTGGCAGAGAAGCCTTAAACCCACTGGGGACACGAAGCAACAAAAAATAACAAGATGCTGTCTTAACAAGATGCCCTTAAATAAAAGGATTTGTCATGGTAATAAAAAATATCAGCAAAAATAGATACAGCTTCAAACTGCAGCCAAAAGGAGCAATTCTTCCCGAGAAAAATGAGATCAAGGCAGGCTTGGAAGTAAAGGCACACACACAATGAGTCTAAATGGCAAAGAGAACAACGAAATGAAGGAAAACAAGGAGATTAGCTCAAGGAAACAATAGGCAAGAAAATAAAACCAGATATAACAACTCTCTTGGGGAAAAAAGGATATAAAATCCAAACAAAAGGAAGTGCTTGACAAAGTACAAACAAACGACAATGGATGGAAGAAAAATATAATTACAGAAAAGGACTCAAAATGTTGAAATACCACAGATTTAAATAACCACCCAGTCGATATTAATTCCAAGAGAAAAATGTTATTTTGCAGGAATAAATCCAAGAACAGAGCGTGTCCCTCTCTAATAAAAAAATAAAAGTTATCCAGTGGCTGTGTCCTTTCCCAAAGTTTCTAAGGAGATCGGAATGCACGGCTTTATTTCCCAGACATTATCATTTGCTCTGGGCTCCCATCAATACCATTACTCACGAGGCTTTTGTGTTATTCCCAGCATTTCGTGAGTCAGCCAACACAGGCCGGGGATAATTGACAGGAATCACTCAGAAGGAACATTCCAGACTCAAAGCAGAGCGGAGAGATGAGCGCAGACGTTCTGTTCCACCCCTCGAAATGACATCAGGACAAGACTGACTTCATTTTTAAGAACGGGGCGTTGCTTTTTGCCTGAAACAATTGGGAGAGTTGGTTTCCTGATGGAAAAGTCTGAGTTAAATCCTAAATATCTATTGAAATCAATAGGGGAAAAAAGGGCAAGTGGCACTTTTTGTGTTGATTTCAGAGCTCTGGATCCTTTCCCCAACACGTTAATCAGAAAGCTCAATAGAAATGAGGTTTCTTTGTGGTATTAATTTGTTTGAAAGTTACGCAATAGCCTGAGAAGCTTCATCCAGCATCGAGTTAATCTTCCAAAAAAGTTTCTCTCTTGTCCTAACCAAAAATGTGTAAAAAGATGGTTCATAAATGAGTAGAGCTGACCAAAAAATAACCATACTTTGTACCAATCCTTATTATTTGGGCAAAACCCGATTGTTTTTCAATGCTGTGTCTGAAATCTGTTCAGAGAATCATAAAATCACAGAATTGTTAATTTTGGGCGAGACCTTGAAGATCGTAAGTCCAACCATCACTGTGGTCACCACTAAACCATGCCCTCAAGTGCCACATCTCCATGTTTTTGGAACACTTCCAGGGATGGTGATCCCACCATTCCCTGGACAGCCTGATCTAATGTTTTATAGCCTTTTCCATGATGAAATCCTTCCTAGATTTCCCAGATTTTGCCCAAATGGAGCCGTCCATGGCAGTGTCTGCTACAAAGCCTGGCAGAGGATGTGCCCTCTGCTCCTCTCTGGAGCCACTTCTCCTCCTTCCACCCATTTTTTGTGCAAATCTTGGGAATTTCTAGATATTCCCACTGCTGGCTACAAAGGCAAGGAGTGGAAGTATCCAAAACTTCAAGCGTTTTCAGGGGTTGAATTGAGGTTTAATAAACTAATAAGTAAAAATACCCAACCCTAAAAAAAAGAATTCTGATAGCGGGTGAAAAGCTTTCTCAAATCTCTAGATAGTTTTGAATTCTGGCTCTTATTTGGGAGAGAAAAAGGATATAGGTTAGGGAAGAGAGATGGTGAATCCTTTATCCCCTTACTGACCTTGGGATGGGGAAGGAGACAGTGGAAAAGTTCTTCCTGGAAGGGGGGTCCCAGGGACACCCCGACTGCCTCATGCTGAGAGATGGGTGGTTTGTTTTCAACTGTTAATCCTTGTTTACAACACAAAATCACACCTCCTAAGCCAGTTTTGGGGGTGTTTGGTGCGTTTTGATTGGTATTTTTTCTCCTAAGTGGGTATCATTTAAAACAACTCTTAGGGTGCAGTTTCTGCTGACCCAACAAAACCATCTCTTTAAAATTCAGGACTTATTTACTCCTCACTCACAGTTTTCTCTCTTCCCTCTTAGCAAAAGACATAAAAAAACATAGAGAAAACTCACCATTCCTCCTCAGGTTATCGACCGAGCGGGTTCTGCGTGGAGTAGATGCAGATTCCACGTGTGCAGTCCACTGGGATTGTCTC
This sequence comes from Mohoua ochrocephala, assembly GCA_013398855.1. Taxonomy (NCBI): domain Eukaryota; kingdom Metazoa; phylum Chordata; class Aves; order Passeriformes; family Acanthizidae; genus Mohoua; species Mohoua ochrocephala. The sequence continues at coordinate 98,780 of VZTA01025933.1, read as the reverse complement.
TGTTCTGTTCCATGGTTGAAAACATATCAATTTAAAAAAGGCCAATGCCTCTGAAAGTGGTTTAGGCCATAAAAAGAAACGCACACTTATCAGAACTAACATCAGGAAAGAGATAGGGAGGAGCTGGGTTATCTTTGGAGCGATAACAGCAATGGGAAAGCAGCATCTGCTGAATTTCCAAACTGCATCGGGCATTCTCCACGCCCTGGAAAAGCCTCAGGCACTTCTAAATGTGCTGGGTTTATTCTGTCCCACGTTGGTCTCAGAGGCTGGGCTAAAATTAGCTTTTTTAAAATGTTTTTTTCTCCCCAGTTTAGTTGTTCGGGATCTTTCTCGGGTGTGGTGAGGACAGGTTTGCAATGACCGAGTGTTTCAGGGTTTAAGCCTTAGGAACAACATCTCCTGGTCCAGACTATTCCCTCCCTGCTCTCTCACAATTCGCTCTTGTGTGAGGTCTTGGCAAACAGCCCTGGTTTAATGGTGATCGCTGCCATAACCTCAATCCTCTCCTCACCTACTCTGCAATGCCACAGAATCCACCCAAAGAGCCAAACCCCTCCTCATCAGTGACAATTTTGTTGATGGCACCCAGTTCCGTGTTCTTGCGTTGCCCCAAATTGCAGCTCCCAACGACTGCAATTCCAACTATCTTCATTCCCAACCTCTTGTAAAGGTGGCCCAAAACAAAGCAATGGAAAACCTGCTGGTTGACCCAGTTGGGTACTGCCAGGTTGGCCCTCTGCTCCACCTCCCATGACCCATTAAGCTACAGGGCATCATTTCCTGTTAATTAAGAGGCTCAATTAGAGTATTTTAAGCTGAGCCTCCTTTAACTGTGTTACAACCAAGCAAAACCCACTGACAGCCCCAAACAGAGATTCTTGATGAAATCCAGATCCTCAGTTTAACTTCCTCTATAACTTCTTCTTGTTAATGGGGATCTCCTTCTCATCCTGGGATTCCCTTCCACAAAAAAAAACCCCAACACAGAACTGCTTGGCCGACACATTTCTCACTTCCCAAAGCAGCAATTCCTCATTAAATTAACCAAGCAAGGAAACAGCCAGCCACAAACTAGGAATATAAACAGTGGAATAAATCCTAAAAGACTGTCAAGCAAACTATATTGAAGAGCTACTTTGATATTTCTTAATTTTGATGACCATGAGGGCTAAGTTGTGGCCTACCTTAATTTGGTTGTTATTGACAGCACTGAGACAGCCTTGAAAGAAAAGACCCAAACAAAAACCAGCTCCTTAAGCAGAGCTTTTGCTTTCAGAGTGGTTTTGGGCACACTTTGCATGCACAGCCTTGATTTGTCTCCTTTCCCTTATTTGTCCCCTCTTCCCTTCAATCCAAAGCCGGAGAGCTGTTGAGCCAGGCCTAAGAATAGGCTGCAATTAAACCCTGAGGATGATCTATTCAAACACAATTCTTCAGGGCAAAGAGGAGGCCACCACATTCCACCTCCAGCATGAATTCCCAAGGGGAAATTACACATCAGTGAATCAGCGTGAGGAAAGGTGCTCCCTCTTTGCCATGGAAACAGGTGAAGGGACACATTACAGAAGGAATTGTTTCGGTGGAGAGGCTGTGGAGAGGTGGCAAGAGCAGCAGCCTGGTTGGGAAACTGAAGGTGAGAAGAGGGGCATGTTCTGAATTAGTGCCACGCAGCAGGGAGGAGATGCCACCCCCCTGAGCAGCTCTTGTCTGAAGCACCCGCAGATGCTCAGACCACACCACTGCTTGCAGAAATCAAAGTGGGATTTCATTTACTGAGACAAAACCATGTGGGGAGGAATGGTGACTCTGTGGAGCTGTGAACAGCCTGATCCCAACAGGTTTTCATCCTTGGCTTCCCCCTGCCATCCCCACGTGAGCTTCACAGGCAGAAAAACCATCCCTGGGATCAGAAGTGTATTCAACCAACCTTCTCATGCTCCCAGTCCATCACACCGTGGTGCTCTTCAGGGCTTTGATGGGTTTGATCCTCACATCCACAACCATCCCCAGCTGGAGCTGCTGGGCACTGCCATCAATCCCAGGGGACTGATGGCCACGTCCACAACACCTGGAGAAGGGGATCAGAAGGAAAGAGCATCCCTGCAATAACTCAATCTGCATAAAACACCTTTCCTGTCACTGCACTATTCCCACTTGTCATTAATTATGACATCTCCAGCAATTTCTTCATTGATTTGAAGGAGGGCGTTGTGCGTTTGGGGTTCTCAATCAATCCTTCTCCTCTCGGCACATTTAACCGCTGCAGAATTCTCCACAGCGATTTTGTTCTTCACAGCTCCTTGAAAAACACCTCAGCCTCCAATTTATTTCCAGTCATTAAAGCAAAATCTTTCGAATGGACAATATGATTTATAAAGTGGGAGAGATACTTTTATGCACTGCTTTATGAATTCTAAGCCTTCAATATTTGTTACAGCTCTTTAAAAGAGCTGAAAAGCCAGGGAAAAAAAAAGCTCACCACTGAATAAAGGGGAAAACGATTCTCAGCTTTCAAACGATGAGCACATCAAATTAAAAAATCATTTATTTCAGTACCTCTCCTGCTGCTCCACACAATCGTGGAGCCTTCAGCTGGCACACAGATATTCCGTGGCTTTGAGGGAAAAACTGGAAGTGAGCGACTCTGGCAGAGCCCAGAGGAATCCACAAACTCTGCAGTGGGACTAAAACTGCAAAGATTGTGTTTTTCTTCCTAGAATCATAAACGGTTTGGGTTGGAAGGGACTTTAAAGATCCTTTTCTTCCAGCACCTTGCCATGGGCAGGGACACCTTCCACTATCCCAGGCTGCTCCAACCCCATCCAGCCTGGCCTTGGGCACTGCCAGGGATCCAGGGGCAGCCACAGCTGCTCTGGGCACCCTGTGCCAGGGCCTCCCCACCCTCCCAGGGAAGAATTTCTTCCTAATATCTAATCCAAACCTTATCTCCCTGCCAGTTGGAAGACATTCCCTCTTTTCCTCTCATTACCTGCTCTTGTCCAAAGTCTCTCTCCACCTTTCTCATGGCTCCCTTCAGGCCACAATCGGTTCACCCTGAAACCTTCTCTTTTCCAGGCTGAACAATCCCCATTCTCCAGCCTTTCCTCCCAGCAGACCTGTTCCATCCCTCTGATCATCCTGCTGCCTCCTCTGGACTCGCTCCAACAAGTCCCTGACTCTGGAGCCAAGGTATTCCAACATCTCCAAAATGCTAAACCACATCCACCTTCTCTGGGAAAGGGAGCACAGTTGCTTTGGGGCTCAAATCCATCTCTTCCCAGACCCAAATATCCCAACCACATCCATATTTCTCCAGAGACCTGGAACAGTTTGTTTGGTTGTGCCAGACCGAAGCTCTTCATCCTCCCCTCCTCCTGGACAGGTGACACTGCTGAGCCCCATTCCCAATCCAGGAGGATCTTTGCCATTCATCCTGAATCCTATTCCTGCCCTTCCATTTCCCAGATAACTCTCACTCATCCCTTTTCATCCATCCATGACTTTTCCAGTGTTTTCCATCTAAGCTGTTTTAATCTAATCTTTCCTGCTGGCTCAGGGTGGCTCTGCTTTCAGACCTCATTTATCACACAACCACGTGGCAGCTTTACCTGATTTCTGGGAAGTGTTCAGATTCGCTCTTTATTGTTTTAAAAATCTATTATGAACCTCTCGACTCCCCTGCATTGTGCAAAGAAAAATAATTATAAAAATACCCGCTCTCTTTAATAGCAATAATTTGTCATCTACTGAGAATTTTTTTCTAGGTATAATAGTAGTTTAACTCATTAACTTTATGCTAAGTACAGCAATTTTGCTGTCTCCTACCCAAATATTTCTAATATTAATGATACACCTTAGATAAAGTGATTTAAGTGGTTGTACATACGGCGTGCTTGTGCGGCGATAATTAATTACCTCCAAGATTGAACTCCAATCTTTCACTTCCAATTATGCTTTCATCTTTCTGATGATCGCCCTGCAAGAGTTCCTCTGAAATTCCATAATCCAGTTTGACATTAAACCACCGCTGACTGGGAGGAGGGAGGAGGGAGGAGTCGCGTGCCTGGGAGCGGGAGGCTGGAGCAGCGGGACGCGACGTGGGAAGGGGTGAAGAGGCTGCGCCTTCACGGGGAGTGCCAGGAGAAAAAATATGGCTGTGTTTGTCCAACAGCAGCACTTCAGCTGCAGGCACGGAGGGAAACAAGGAGCCAGCTGCACACAGGCCCAGGGAAGGGGCTCCTGCTGCCTGGAAGGGCTGGGGGGATGCAGCAGCTCCAGGCTGGGAATTGCCCTTTGCTGCATCCCCACCCTGCACATCTCCCCCAGGAGCTGCAGCAGCAGGGCCAGGAGGGCTCTGCTCACCGGGGAGCTCCTGCCTTCCTCTGCCAGGCAATCAGAGACCTCCTGGCCTCCTGCACACGGAGCTGGCCTTGTTTGAGCTCTGCCTCACTTCCCAGCTCCTCGGAGTGCGGAGCTGGGACAGCCCCAGGAGAGCTCTGCCAGCAGCTCTGTCCCTCTCGGGGAGGTCGAGTACAGCACAAACCTTCTGCAGGTCAGAAACTTCAGGGCTTTAAGGTTTTGGCTCCACAGGGTAATACCCATAAAATTCTACATCATAACCCATCCCTGGAAGCCTCCAAGGCCAGGCTGGACATTGGGGCTCGGAGCAGCCTGGGATAGTGAGAGATGTCCCTGCCCATGGCAGGGGTGGAATGAGATGGGCTTTAAAATCCCTTTTTAACCCAAACCATTCTGATTATAAAAAATAAGAAACAAGGCTTGCTCATGGTGCGATTCAAACACAGCTGAAACCAGGACACTCCCCTTTGCCTCCACTGGAAACTGGTCAGGAACTTCTGCAGCTTTTCCTTCTTCGCTGAAATCGTGGGAGCCTCCCTTGCAAAGATGAGTCTGGAGCTGTTGGCTCACATGAGGAAGGTGTTCAGGACACCAAGAGAAGCACCTGGACATGGTCATCTTTACCTCAGTCAGGAAAAACGGCTTCGTCTTCTTTGCCAAATCTTTATGGCCATGAGCATCACTGAGACGAGTAAAAGTCTCCAAAATCCTTGACAACTCTTTCTCCTAAAAAAAAAAAAAAGCAAAATAAATTTTTAAACTTGTGTTAATACATTGTGCTTAAATTCCCTGAAATGGTCTTAAACTTTAAAAACAGACACCCACAAAATGTAAACTTTCAGGAGAAAATCACCACAGACTAGAACTCCGAGCAGTGTTTGTCTGCAGTAACTCTCTCACACATATTCCCAACAGCTGAAAAAAAACCAGGACAACTGCACAATATTCAGAATTTATTCCAGACTTGACTCCGTGGATTCTTTTTAAAACAAGCCCATTTTGCATATGAATTAAAATTTAAAAAGCACTAATAACTGCAGATGATGAGCACTAATCTTGGTCTTCAGCCTCAGCATCCCTGGAAGTCTTTCCCTCCTGCCTGAGCGCCACATGTTCAGAATATATCCAATTTTTCCATCTTTTATTTGCATAGGTAGGGATTATTCCGTTTATTCAAGCCAATTATCTCAGCGTGATTCATCATCATGATGCTCCAAAATAAAAGCAATCACGCTAGATTGGTGCAATTAAAAAGGTATTTTTGTATTTGGAGAGAAAAATTACCTGTTGAACTGGGAACTTTTCTCCAAACAACATCAGGGTAACTTTGTTGAACTGGTGTGAAACGTTTTCTCCTCTCCCTGAAGCTCAGATGCAGAGCTCTGAGCTTTCCCTTGGTTAAATATACGTTAAAATCCAGTGAAAAGCTCTGTTTTGTACACTAAGCCAAAATACAATTGTACTGGCCCGTTTTAATCAATGAAATTCTCCTTCTTGGCAGGAGAAGCACTCCAGGGAAAGGCACTGAAGGAATCAGGGATAGGGACCCAGAAACCCCTGCAGGAAGGAAAAGGGGAAACCTTTCATCCCAGGAGGTTTTTCCCAGAGCCTGTCTCAGCCATGCACTTCCAACTGCTAATTAAATAGCGTTTAATTGACGTTCCCAGCTTCTCTGGGCAGCCTGTTCCACCGTTTGACCACCCCCTGTCAAGAATTCCTTCCTGACATTTAATCTGCCCCCTTTCATTTTAAAATCCTCGTCCATATCAAGAGTCCTTTTTACAAGTGTCCTCGAGGTGCTGGAAGGATTCAAACCTCGCACAAATAATATAAAGATTTACCTGATTCCTGCCAATCTCTGCTCCGAGGGCACAGAAATCACCATAAAGTAACCACAGAAATTAGGGATGGTGACTTTCAGAGCTTATGGTCTTTGCAATTCACCTCACCTTCCTTCTTAGGGATGGGAAAGGGATTCTATGGATATAAAATCATTTCTTGATCTAATCCAACAGCTTGACCAAAAGTTAAAGCCTGTTAAGGGCATTCTCCAAATCCTTTATAAACACCAGCAGGCCGGGGGTATCCACCACCTTTCTGGGAAGCCTGATCCAGGGTTTACACACCCTCTCAGTGAAGAAACCCTTCCTAACGCCCATTGTAAACCTCCCAGAAGAGTTTTGAACCATTCTCATGAATCCCATCACTGGATCCCAGGGGGAAAAGCTCAGCCAAGGTGTATTTGTGCAGACATAAATACCTATAAACACAGGCACGTGTGTTTGAGGAGCAGCTCTGCATTCCTCACCAAAAAACCTTTGCCAAATGCAAAAGTCACAGAGAGGGCCGGAAACCTCGAGGCTGTAAAAAAGAATAAGAAAATTCATTGCTTCAGTTTGCCTTTGATTTCCAGGGAAAGCAATTTGTGGAGGCAGCGGGCAAAAGGAAACCCAGAGAGGAGCCTGCCCAGACTGCAACAGGAGCCCCTGACTTCAGAGCAGCACAAAAATCCAGCAGCTCCTGACGAATTCCCTGCGTGGCAAACACATTTCAGGTGCAGACAATGGGCTTCAGACAGGAATTGATGTTCTGCTCCCAGTGAGACGAGGCTGTGGCCGAACCAAACCGCAGCTGTGGCGTCTGGAAATACCCGAAATGTTCAGATGTCTGATTTTTTATAAGTGTCGCTCCACCTTTGATGGCAGCAGAATCTGAAACTCATTATCGTTCCCCCGACTGATTCGCTCTGTCCGTTTCTTCTTTAAAAGTGCCGTGTTCTAGCAGAGCTGAAAGAACTTTCAGAACAGGATAAAAGCCCCCATTCTGCTGGGTTCACCCCGTGCCGGGATGCTCTGCCTGGAACGCGGTGAAGCAGCTCGAGCAATGCCCTGTTTGCAAGGCTGGAGGGGCAGATTGAGAGGGGCATCACGAGCTGGGTTTTGGTGTGGAATTATCCTAAAACCAGTCTGGAGCCCCGACCTCAAACCCTGACACTGAGGCAGAGATTTGGCAGGGAAGATGCTGAACTGCTCTGGAGACACAGGCCTGGCAGCCAATCCCTTTACACCATAAAACTTTCCATAGTGATGCCTCAGGTTTTAACTTTTCTATTTCCCAACCCCTGCCCTGCCTGGTGTGTGACTCTGCAGTTCCTTGTGCCCTGGGAGCTGCTGTTCTCTCCTGCTGCTCACACACAACAAACCTCTGCAGGTTCCCACTCCAAGGACACCGGGCCCCAAATGTGTCAACTCAAAGCCTCTCAAGGGGGGCAAACTCGGGGTAATTCCATCATGGACTGAGGTGATCATTGGAGAATGAACCCTGAGATGCAAATGAACCCAACTTATCAAAGGGTGAAGAACCCGTGAGCCAGGGTCCATCTGGGGTGGAGCCTCTGGACTGCCCAGGGTGAGCCTTTGAAGGCCTTCAAATAAATCCCTCCTTTTATTCTCTTCATTCTTGCCTGGTCTCTGTGTTTCAGGCATCAATAGGGTGGGTACTTTGAACATATTCCTCCTTGGAATGTGTGGAGATTCCTGCCTTTGCTTTTGGGGACGCCCATCAAGGGTATCCCTACAGGCATAGTCCTTAATCTGGGTGAGTTCCATCAATCTCTAAGAATTGTTCCTTTTTGCTAACTCTAATATTGCTTTGATATCGTGCACTATATTATCTTGTACTACNAACTCAAAGCCTCTCAAGGGGGGCAAACTCGGGGTAATTCCATCATGGACTGAGGTGATCATTGGAGAATGAACCCTGAGATGCAAATGAACCCAACTTATCAAAGGGTGAAGAACCCGTGAGCCAGGGTCCATCTGGGGTGGAGCCTCTGGACTGCCCAGGGTGAGCCTTTGAAGGCCTTCAAATAAATCCCTCCTTTTATTCTCTTCATTCTTGCCTGGTCTCTGTGTTTTAGGTGGCCACTTAAGGCATCAATAGGGTGGGTACTGTGAACATATTCCTCCTTGGAATGTGTGGAGATTCCTGCCTTTGCTTTTGGGGACGCCCATCAAGGGTATCCCTACAGGCATAGTCCTTAATCTGGGTGAGTTCCATCAATCTCTAAGAATTGTTCCTTTTTGCTAACTCTAATATTGCTTTGATATCGTGCACTATATTATCTTGTACTACAATATTATTAATAATAATAATAATAGTCATATTCATAATTTTAGCTTTCATACCCTGTGGTAAATAATTCTGATCGAGTCCTTTTTGTCCAATCATTTATCAGAATAAATAATTCCCAGGCTCCTCTCTCCGAGAAGGAGTTTAGAAAGCCACTGTTGGTTTGTATCTCACCATCATCCTTCACCATGATTTGCAGAATTTGCCAACACAAACCAAATACATTATTTCAAATTACAGATTTGTAATAAAAAAACCCAACAAAACAAAACAAACCCACCTTTCTCTCCCTGAGGTTTCCCCAGGATTTTACATGAGAATCCATTTATAATGTCCTTAATTGCTATTTGTACTATTTGTTCAGCCTCGGATTCCAAAGTGCTCCAAGGAGGAACAAATCCAGTGGAAATCGATGCCATGGATGTGCTCTTTAAGCAGCAGCTGAGGCAGAACTCTCCAGAGGGACAGGAGCCTTTGGATTTTGTTACTTGCCAGTGCCTGGGGAGGGAAAACATCTGAAAATCCCTGAAGAATTTCAGCTTCAGGCAAGGTCTAACTCAGCCACTTTTTGCTGTAGCAGCTCAGGGGGAGTTGAACTTGCCTTTGCATCCTTGTCTGGAACAGAATGGGACACGTGTCCTGCAAAGGAGGAGTTTTTCCCTGTAAAGTGCCCTGATCACCACAGGGGAAGCACAGAGAGACACCATCCCTCATTTGGGGGCTCTTGGTATTCTCCTTCACCTGCCCCAGGATGAGCAAGGCAAAAAAAAAACCAACTTAAAAATTCGTGTTCTAGATTCCCCTCTCCCCCTCCTTCCCTTGTTTGTTCTTTAGAGCTGGAGAGAAAATGAAGTTACTCCATTATTTACTGCCACCTTAAATTTTTGATTGGAGTCAAAGTCAGCACACATTAAAGGGTTCCGGATTCCAGGATCCACCAGGAAGGTGAACAGCAGGAACATCCCGGCGTTGGATTCACGTGTAACCACGTGGACACCCTCAGCTTCCCTCTGCCACACTAAAGGCTCACCTTGTCAGGTGAATTATTGAGGCAGGAGCTGCAAATTAACACAAATCCCACACGGTCATCACAAGGAAAATTTCCTTTTTTTTTTCCCACCCTCAGAACTTCCGGAACAAAAGCGGGAAAAGCTTTGGAAGTCGCGCCTCCCAAGAAGGGAACAGCAGCAAGCAACGAGTTCAAAGAGAGCTGAGAGAGCCAAACACCCCTCAAGGCTAAAATTCCTGGGTGGAATTATCCGGGAGGACTGGATCGTGCTGGCTCCGTGCTGTGCCGAGCTCCTTCAACTCCTGGCTCTCCCAGCAGGTACAAAGCCAGCACTTCTTCCAGCAGAATTCCAGTTTTTGCTGGAAATGCTTGGAAAAAAGGTCAACTTTTTGTTTGGAGTGATGCCAGTCCATGCCCCTCTCCGGCCTTCCCCGTGCTTGCATTCCCTCAGAGGGAGTGGAGGAATCTGAGCTGAGCTCACATAAAACAGGAACGTTTCCCAAATCCCGCCTGGATCTGCGGCTGAGCGTCCCTGTCACTGCTTTTAATGGGATCACTGAGCTGGTGAGACTCATCCTCGGTGGCTGCCACCTCCAAAACGAGCAGGGAGAATCTGTTAGTTAAGATTAAGGATGACAGGAGTTGATTATCTCTGTTTTTCCTATCCTGGAATGCACAATTCCCTGAGGATGCTCAGACGAGCAGGCCAGAACCCTCTGCTTCCCAAACTCCTGCTCGGCACAAAACCAGGCTCACAAGGAGAAAGAGTTTGGCAGCAGCTCCTCGTGAAGAATTCAAACGAGAATTTATTTTTCTCTCTCCCAGGTTTGTCACCTGTGGCAAGCAGGGAGCCAGGAGATATTTTTCCCATTAACGAATTCCCTCCGTTTTGGCGGAACAATTTCAACTCCGTGAACTTCTCCCTGCTCCCTTTGGAGTCTCCGGAGAGTTTCCTGCTCCAGCCTGGCAATAGTGTCTGATTTTTCATTTATTCCTTCCACTGACAGCTCGGGTCTCTCTCACATCCCATCACACACAATTTCCTCTTCATTCCACCACCCAAAGGGTTTTTTCCCCCAATTCCAGTCACCTCGGGAAGGAGTGGAAGGGTCTGCTCCTGTCCGGGGTGTTCTATCCCACCCTTTCTTTTCCACAAATTCCCTCCTCTCTGGGATGTTTTTTCCAGATCGGTGCAGCCATCTCAGCCCTGGAATTGCAATTTTTGTCACTGAATCGCCAGGGTTTCCTCAGAGAGCTCGGGATTTTGGGAATTGTAGGACTGCAGACAAAGAGAATAAAAGATAAAACTAAAAGAAATTTGTGCATCTCTAGGCACAGAGTTGGTGTCTTAATGTTCCACTGAAAACAGCTCAGGATGATGTTCCAATCTTTAAACTTTAGGGTAAAACCTCAAAATTAAAAGTTTTCTCTGTCCTTTTCACTTTTCTTTGGGAAAAAACCCCAACTTTACCTGGAAATTCCGGCTGCAACCCCAACAACTCCAACCTTGCAGCTCCAATGCTGCTTTCCACAGTTATTCTTCCTTGTCCCTGTGGATAAGGAAGGATCACAGAAATTATCGGATTTAGAAACAACTGGGTTTGTTGAAAAGCTGAACACAACGACCCCACCTCTGCAATCAAAGGTGATAAAGTCACTTTTCACGAGATAAATAAATATAATAAATGACTGTTTATCATCCTGTTTTTCAGAGCTTTGCCTAAAACCTCCTCACCTTCAGAAGTTTGTGCCGAGTTTTTGCTTTAAAAATTTATCCCAGAAAATGAGTTGTTATCACTTTTTCTCAATACCATTAAAAAGAAGCAGTGTACTTGAATATTTCCCTTTTTTTCTGACATGTGCCTGAAATAATATCACCAAAACAACGTGGAAAAGAGAAATGCATTCCAAAAATCTCACAGCAAGTGTCTGAAAACGTCTTAAAATTCCCTTTGCAGTTTTGTTATTTTTGCTTTTACTGTGATTTTAAGTGAAAGGCAGAAGAATATTGGATGTTTTTAAAATAGTTTTTAATGGCACGAGGCAGAGGACAGACACACGTGCCAATAATTTCATTTTCATTTGATTTTTATAGGCTTTTTTGCATTTTATTTTTAGGTGCTATTGGACACAAGCACAGATTTTGTAACACTTATGCAGGAAATAAATATATTTTTATATATATAAATATATGTATAAATTTATATATATATCTTTATATATGGATGCATTTTTATATAACAATTTATATATTTTTATATAACAATTTATATATTTTTATATAACAATTTATATATATTTATACAGATAAATAGTGACAGAGTTAATAATAGTAAATGAAGTTTAAAGCTTTTAATAAGGTTTCAGAAATCACTTCCTTTGTGACTTTAGCACAGGATGGAGAGGGGATAACTTCCCAATTTTTCAGTGGCTGCAAAGATGGTTTGCAGTGATTATTGATCGCATTTATTGATTATTTATTGACTGGTTCCTTATGGCAGAGCTCGGTGAAAGCAGCCACTGCCCCAGTGGGTGTTTGACCAATGACCCAGGCTCCAATGATTCCAAATCACAGGAATTAGTCCGGATCCCAGAAATTTTCTCACAAAGCACCTGACCTCTGCCTTTCCAGGAGAATTCCATTTCCAATCCTGCTTTTAATTGCCTGGATCTCATTTGAAATCAATTCCTCCGCTTTCCCCTTCCGTGTTTCTAATATCGTTGCCGAAGGATCAGGACTATTTCAAATAATTATCTTTTAATTAAGGCTGATTTTCAGTGGAAGTCAAGCACAGCCGCTTAACAACTTCCACATCAGTCCCCAAATAAGTTCCCTGTGATTATCTGGAGCCTCAAAAGCAGCAATAACGAGACATCGGTGTCATCTCTGGTGAGTTCTTTACAAAAAGATCTCTCTGAGTCACAGAAAGGAGGAAAATCAGGACAGACAGCAAAAAAAAAAAAAAAAAAAAAACAAAACCCCAAACTAGAATTCACCACAGTCTAAACCAGCTGGTTTAAGTTTATTTTGTCATTTACAGTAGGAAGTAACAGCATTTTATGGGATGACAAAATAAAGTCAAACAAATACTTCAGCTCTCTCTGTAAATATCCATTTAAGGGTGCTGCTTGTGGTTTGATTTGCATTTCCGAGCAGTTATTCCAAGGATTTACCTGTTCAACACCTTCTTTTGTAGACCTTTCATGTATTTTTTTGTACATCAGCTGTCGGGGCCTAAAGCACAGCGAGGCTCCTCACTGAGCTGGGACAAACAGGGGGAGATCCCAAAAAAAACGGAGTCTGGAAGGATGAGTGGCTCCAAAGAGACACCAGCACTGCCAGGTTTGCTGAAGAGCTCTCTGAAAACTCAGGAAATACTCCTGGAAATTCTTTTCCCACCTCCGGTGGGTGCCCCAAGCCCTCTCCAGCCAAGAAGCACAACCTCTTGAGCAGCAGCTCCTCACAAATCAGGATTTCCAGCCCCAAATCCCACTGCTTTGCTCCTCTGAAGGGTGTTTAAGGAGGGATCCCAAAGCATTTTTATCCTTATGAGTTACTTGGATATTTCTCCATCCATTTCATGGATGCAGAGGTTCACCAAGGCTGAGATTCCCTGGGAACGAGAATCAAACATCCTAATTAGTCCCATAGCCCACTAATCACTTGATTATCTGCATTTCCTGAAGCCAAAATCATTTAAATTTCAAGTTTTGGGGCTGTTTGTGCCCAGCAGGACACGAGCTTGAATTAGAACACAGAGTTCCAGAGGAAGAACGTGCATTTTCCTGGGAATTCTTTTTGTTTGGGATACAATGACGTAAAGCCGCATATCCTGAATTATGAAAGGATTAATTAAGGAGCACATTCCTGGTGCTCCTGGATCAAAATTGCCTGGAATCTGTATATTTTTGCAGCAACACTGGGGTTTTGAAGGACATGGCATTATTCCTGAAGGGAATATCCCTGGAAGCAGGATGCCAACATTTGGAATAGCTTTTGGCACAAAGATGGAGCATATGGTGTTTAATGCAAGCAAATGAAACAGCTCTCGCAGTCACCTGGAGACACGTCCTGCTGCAGTGATCCCAAATCCAGCCTGAAAGGATTCCCTCTGGATCTGCACCTGGAGGAAACGGGTTGGACATTTCCATGGTCCAATGGACGCTGTTACATTTCAGCCAGGTGCACAGAAATGATGGAGTCCAGGTAAAACTCACACGCTAAATTACTGAAATATTCCATTTCTCCCTTTCTGTTCCCGACCTCCGGAATCTCAGCGTGTCCACCTACACCTGTCCCCTTTCCCATCATCCCTGAGGTTTCTGTTCCTTGTTTAATCTCAGTTCTACAGGTTTAAATTATTCTCATTCAAATGTACCAGGAAGTACCCACAGGGCAGAATTTAAAATCCCAAACTAAGAGAAGTTTAGGAAAGAGTTGGAACTTAAAGATCATCAAGGTCCAACCCAAACCGTTCCAGGATTCAAAGAGCCTCCCCAGTCATGGCTTGGATCCCATCAAAGTCAAGGTTGTGCCCTGAGTTCCCAGTCCTGCTGGAATCTCCTGGGTGTCCAAGCAATGCAGGCCGTGTTCCACGGCTGGGAAGGATTTGCCATGGCCTGAGCACATCCCAAATGCCAGGCATGGGCTGCTTTGCATTGAGCCACAACCCAGCTCTTCGCTTTCAACAACATCTCCATCCTGCAGCTTTGTTTCTTCCCTCACTGAAACAAAACATATTCTTTATCCTGTAATTTTAAACCTTTGGATTTCCTTCACCTCGTCATTCCAACTCCACCTCGCTAAAATCCACCACGCAGAGCAAACAACCCAACCTAAATTTCCCGTGGAGCGATGCTGGGATCACAGAACCTTCAGCTCCACCACAGTGATCAGATCTGGCTCCTTTTCCAGGACGAATCCCAAAAAAATCTCAGCTCAGGAGCCTGAGCAGGGAGATCATTTTGCTTCACCTCCAGAAACACTAGAAATTATTCTGAAACTCTTCCCGCGGTCCTTGCCAATGAACGAAACGATCTCAAATCAAAGGTTTTGGCTTCTGACACAAAAGCCAAACATCTCTGTTGACTAAAACTCTCTCTTCCCTTGCCCTGCCCTCCGGCCCTATAAACACCCAACCCATTTGTGGAAATTTAAATCAGGATTTTCCTTTTAGCTCATCCTTGATGTAACAAGCCAAGTTGCACCTTCCAATTTGCAGAGAAGTTGGGGTTAATTGTTTTAAATCAGAGATAAATTTATGTTACAACGGTTCCTTTCAACTCGTCTTTTATTTAACGAGTTCCATATTTCAATTTGTGGAAAAGTTGCCTTTAATTATCTTAAACGAGAGATAAATTCTTTTACCTTCCCATATTTCATCCCGTGTTTTTTTGTGGTTGGAACGAGGGATTTATTTCCACACTTCAGCTTAAAAGAGAGATGTTATGAACCACGGGCTCGGAATCAGTGTCAAAATGTTTCAGCTATTTTTATGCTAAACATCATTGCTATGGAAACGCCACAGTTAAATTTAATGTGAATTTTCATGGATTTTTCTTGTAGTGCAGACCATCAGTGGAGTCCAGGCTGGGTTTAATGGGGAGAAAAAAAATAGGATTTTGGGTGTCTGCACTGACTTAGAAAACATCTGAACCAAACCCATTTATATCTCTGTGATTTTAACCACACCCAGCCAGGTCCCTCCCATCACACCAGTAAAAATTACGGCCAAATGGACAAAACACACTGAAATTGCCTTAAAATTAAAACACCAGCCAGGTCCAGCTTTTTCCAGAAAAATTCTGATTTTTTTGGCCCTTATTTTTACAGAATAATTTGAATTTCGAGGCCTTGCTCCTATGGAGCACAGGGGAAGGTGCTCACAGCAGGTGAGCTCAGCACCTCTGGCCCATCCTGGGGGAATTTGTGTTTTCCCAGGATAATCAGGGTGTTAATCAGTGCCTTCCCTCCCTCGACTGGATCACTGGGAATGTTCTGCAGGGCCAGTTCTGTGTCAGAACTAAGAGCAAATCAAATCAGGGAGCTCAAGATTGGGAAGTTCTGCCCAGTTTTTTGCTGCCAGGATCAAAATCCCAGCAGTGACAGCAAAAAGTGCTGCAGGTTGCCAAAGGATCAACCATGTGGGTCCTGGGGAATGGAATTAGAAAAACTAAATTAAACTAAACAAAACGAAAAACAAAATAAAATTTTTAAAAAAATATATAAAATAAAAAAAAATAAAACAAATTTTTAATTGTAAAGAAAAAAGAAATGTTGGGTTTCTAACTCATGGATACACCAATTATCCTGAAATTTCGGCACCTGGTAGAAGAGTGGGAGGTCTCCGGATAGAAAAGACAACTCAGAGAACAAAACAACCCCAAAATATTCAATAAAAAATATATAGAGATGTAACTTCACACTGGCAAGATGGTTGTTATTAGTTTAGGAGCATTTCAAGAAAGAAATTATTGTAAATATTGTTATTATATCGCTGCGTGGACCATCAGATTTTACACCCTGAGACAAAGCAAGCAGCTCAACACAGACAAAGTTCTAACGTGATTTTCCTGTGACAAGCAACAATAAATTCTACAGAAACTCTTCTGCTTTGTTAATAAATCTTATTTGTAGAAAGAGCCTGAAAGTCCCCGTTCTCTACCTGAAAACTTCCTGCTCTGCTACTTCTTGGCACTCAATAAGCAACATTTAAATCAAGGATCAGCAATCCTGACAACACTAAAGCGCATTTTAAATCAGAATAAAAACTGTAAAAATTCAGCCCAAAACCTGCATCTCTGCAGAACAAGCCTGGAGAAAAGAAAGGGGGGGAAAAGGCAGGATTTGGTTAATATTTATTGGAATTTTTTTCCTCTTCTCACATGGGGTATCCCAGTAGCAGCTCCTAGGACTGGAGTGGTTTGATAGGAAGCATCCATCAAGTTAATTACTGAAATTATTTCCTTGCTGCCAGACTGTGCCAGGAGCACTGGAAGGAGCCCCAGGTGAGGGTGACAAAGCATCACCTTCAGCTGGAGGGCCCAAAAATCAGAATTCTCTTGAAAAACCTGAACCTGGCCTGATATTTTCATTTTAAGAACATTTCAATGTGTTTCGCCCATTTTGTCACGATTTTTACTGGCGTGTGACAACGCGATGGGAGTCTGGGTGTGGTTAATTAACATCACAGAGACAAAAATGGGTTTGGTTAAGATATTTTCTAAGTCGGTGCAGACACCTAAAATCCTGTTTTTTTCCCCATTAAACCCCCAGGATGAGAGAGCATTTGGAACATCTGGGAACCCTTCTGGATTCAGGCAGAAATTGCAGCTGTGCAGGAAAAATCTTCATTAATTGAGGCCTGGCGCAGGCAAAGAGACCTCAGAGCCCTTTCCAGGGCCTAAAGGGGCTCCAGGAGAGCTGGAGAGGGATTTGGGACAAGGCCTGGAGGGACAGGACACAGGGAATGTGTGAAGCGGAGAGTACAGAGCATTTCCTCCCTTAAATTCAGAATTCTCCACATTTGCTGCTGTTACAAGATTAAAAAAAAACCCAACAAACAGGTGGAAAACCACTCCAGCTTCCCGAAACCTCGTGCTTCCATCACCTACACTGATGCCTTAGGTTTTAACTTTTCTATTTTCCAAACCCTGCCCTGCCTGGTGTGTGACTCTGCAGTTCCTTGTGCCCTGGGAGCTGCTGTTCTCTCCTGCTGCTCACACACAACAAACCTCTGCAGGTTCCCACTCCAAGGACACCGGGCCCCAAATGTGTCAACTCAAAGCCTCTCAAGGGGGGCAAACTCGGGGTGATTCCATCATGGACTGAGGTGATCATTGGAGAATGAACCCTGAGATGCAAATGAACCCAACTTATCAAAGGGTGAAGAACCCGTGAGCCAGGGTCCATCTGGGGTGGAGCCTCTGGACTGCCCAGGGTGAGCCTTTGAAGGCCTTCAAATAAATCCCTCCTTTTATTCTCTTCATTCTTGCCTGGTCTCTGTGTTTCAGGCATCAATAGGGTGGGTACTTTGAACATATTCCTCCTTGGAATGTGTGGAGATTCCTGCCTTTGCTTTTGGGGACGCCCATCAAGGG
>VZTA01025933.1:2531-81088 GCA_013398855.1 Mohoua ochrocephala | reverse complement strand
ACTACAATAAATAATAATAATAATAATAATAATAATAATAATAATAATAATAATAATAATGATGCCCTGGAAAATATTTTATGCAGTTTAGGGGCTTGGCTGGTGGGGGAAAAAAAGCAGCTCTCCTCCCTCCAGGACTATTCTTCGGAGGTGTTATTTTTAAAATCTCTGTTACTACTCACCTAAGATGACACTCACACACCCAGCCCATGCCAGGAGCCTGGTGACACGAGATTTTCCCATTTGCATACAAGGCTCCTCACGTTGCATTTATAGGAGCTGTGAGTTTTGCTGGTTTTGCCTCCTTGGAGCTCAATTCCAGCAGATCCTTTCACCTTTTTTCCAATCTCGTTCGTGGAGGTCGAAGCAAAGGCAATATTCCTTCCACAACCCCAGCCAAGGGCAGCCTTGGGATGGGATGAGCCCAATTTCCCTCGGGAGGATCAAGTGGGAGGTGGGAATCACTTCCCCTCCCTAATTCCTGAGCCCTTCCACACCAGAATTGGCTTGGGAAAGGAAAAAACTTTGTGCCATAATTTTTCCAGGCTCAAGGGCAAAGCTGAGGTGCCACATGATGAGACCTTCCCTCTAAACTGGCTGTGTGTGTAATAAAACTCCTCATCCTTGCCTTTATCTGATTGCTTTTTCCCGCAAAAATTGTTTTTTCCAAAAAAAAAAAATAAAATTAAAAAAAGCTTTTTTCCCCACCCACGGCACTATTTGTGCAGCAGGATTTGGGGTATAAATTCAACATTAAAGACCATAATGATTTCTTCCGAGGGGAAAGTGTCCTCAGAGTGTCCTCCCCGCTTATGTTCTCTCACTCACGGCTGAGAAACCTGGAGAGGTGAAGGATTAAAGCATTTAAGATTCCAGAATTTCACTCCAAGTGCTGCTCTCAGTACGCAGCCTGTGGATACAAAGGCACCGATGGAAAACAGAGGGGAAGGAGCCCCTTGGACACTGCCAGGGATCCAGGGGCAGCCACAGCTTCTCTGGGAATTCCATCCCAGCCCCTCCCCACCCTCCCAGGGAGGAATTCCTGCCCAAGAACCCATCCAGCCCTGCCCTCTGGCAGTGGGAAGCCATTCCCTGTGTCCTGTCCCTCCATCCCTTGTCCCCAGTCCCTCTCCAGCTCTCCTGGAGCCCCTTTAGGTTCTGGAAAGGGCTCTGAGGTCTCTTTGCCTGCGCCAGGCCTCAATTAATGAAGATTTTTCCTGCACAGCTGCAATTTCTGCCTGAATCCAGAAGGGTTTCCAGATATTCCAAAAGCTCCCTCATCCTGGGGATCATTCCCAGTCGTTCCCAGGCTGTGCTGCCCATACCCTCCGATATAAAACTGCTCCGAGTAGGGTTCACAAACCATCATCTGAAAATGAAAGGAAATATAATTCCTTTTCCTCTTAAAATACCACTTAAAGGACCAGGACTCAGCTACTTAACTTGGGGAAGTCTGAGGAAATCCTAAAAACCCATCCCCTCATGCCACATTTCCAGGCCTCTTGGATTTTGTGTCCCTTAAAAGTTCTTAACATTGTTGATAACAGGAAAGTTTTGGCCAAGTTCCTTGCACAAAATCTTTCGGGATCAAACAGTTTAGAGAAACATTTCTCGTCTCCATTTTTTTTTGCAATTTTCATTCATTTTTAACTTCTGGGCAGGATAAATAATTTCTAAGCATCCCAACAGCAAAAGGGAAAGGCTTTTTTGGGTTTTTTTTTTCCCCCTCTTTTTCAAACCAGGTGTTCTCAAGAGAGCATTTGTACAAACTGGTGTTAGACACGGTGCCGTAGGAGGCCGGGGAGAAGGTTTCTATTTGGAAAGACACTTTGCATATCAGCCATGAATAAAACATAGCCCTTTGTGTGTGCACATTCTATCAGGGAGTGTGACTAATCTCGGGATACATTCTGCCTTCTCTCAATTCCAAAAAAAANNNAAAAAAAAAAAAAAAATTAGCGGATTAGCTGGAGTTGCCATTAATAAAAGATGGATTGTCACCTTAAGACGCCGTTAAAAATGAAATAAAACACAGGGGCTGCTGAAGGCTGTTCCTGTTGGCTGCCCAGCCCGTCAGGATTAATACTTTCTGTAAACTCGGGGCCTTCGTTCTGCCAGGCTTTTATTTTTTAACATTATCATTTACTGTTATCCTTGTTGGTAGGCTGAGGAAAAAAAACTCATTCAGACCTTCCTGAAGACTTGTTAAAAACTCCTTAAATAATGATAATGCTCAGCTAAAAAGGATCGTTTTGAAAGGGTGTGGGCTTAGATCTTTTCTGATTGGAAAGTAGGACAGGCTGCAGGTCAAGGCCAGGTTGGACAGACCTTTGCATGATCTGGGATATGGAAAATGTCCCTGCCCATGGCAGGGGGTGGAATGAGGTGACTTTGAGATCCTTCCCAAGCCAAACCTGCGATTCCATGAACCCCAGACACGGTTTTGCTTTAGCACCTTCAAAGGTGGAGAATTTCACTAAAATCAGTCTGCAAACCCCCGGAGAAGGGCCAGGAATTTCCATGAGCAGTGGCACAGAGTCCTCCTGGGTCCTTGGGGTCCCAGAACAGGCCCGAGGGGCAGCACCAAGTCCTGTATGAGCAACAAAAGAGAAGAGAGAAGCCTCTGCTCTCCCTGGGAAAGGGAGAAGCCACCCAGCAGGTACCAGTGCAAACACTGCAGTTTAGTTGCCAAGCAACCCCCTCATCCTCCCAAATTCCTGTTCGAGTAGCAATAAAATCACTTGTTCAAAGGGGCTGGAAAACAAAAACAAGTTGTGGCTCTGCCGCCCTCCTGATTTGCTCAGCAAAGTGCGGGAGAAGCGGAATCTCAGCCCCATCCGAGGTTTATCTGAACATAAACAGAAGTCACATTGTGAAATTGGAGCTGCCAAATCCACGATTTCCTCATCACACAAAAAAGGAAGCTCAGGGCTGTGGGGATTGATGCTCCAAAACCCTCTTTGGAAAGGGGAAATGTTCCCTCACCAGCCCCCAGTGGGGCCCAGCTGCTCTCCAGTGGACCAGGCCATCCTGATGAGCTGAAAATTATTTTACTCCTGACTGTGGGGCAGAAATGGCAGGAAATACTGGCAGTAGTGACCAAAGCTGGCTGATTGCAAACAGGCACGTGTCTGTGGGGGAGTTTCTCATCCCAGAGTGGGAAGGGACATTAAAAACCATCCAGTTCCACCCTTGCCATGGGCAGGGACACCTCCCACTGTCCCAGGCTGCTCCAAGCCCCAATGTCCAGCCTGGCCTTGGGCACTGCCAGGGATCCAGGGACAGCCACAGCTTCTCTGGGCACCCTGTGCCAGGGCCTCCCCACCCTCCCAGGGAACAATTCCTTCCCAATATCCCACCTATCCCTGCCCTCTGGCAGTGGGAAACCATTCCGTGTGTCCTGTCCCTCCATCCCTTGTAAATGTTCTCTTTCCATCTCCTCAGCTCCCTCAGGCACTGGAAGGCCAGAGGCTTCTCTCTTCCAGGCTTGGAGCACCCTGGGACAGTGGAAGGTGTCCCTGCCCATGGCAGGAGGTGGAACGGGATGGTTTTTAAGTGTCCCTTCCAACTCAAACCATTCCATGCAAGATTCCCAAGTAATTAATCCTCCTCAAGGTTGTCATGAGCATTTTTTTCCGTGGGGAAAAATAGAGTTGTTGCTATTCCTGTCCATGTCTGTGACCCTCCCAACTCACCCTGGTGCGATGGCAACAGGAATTTACACATGGAAAGTAGATTTGGCATTAACCTGCATTTGTTGATGGCAGAAGTTCTCTCTGGTGCTCCCCACCACCATCTGCTGAGAGCCAAAGGAGAATCATCAAGATTTCCCAAAAATCCCCAATGTCTCCACAACAACGTTTGAAACCATCTGGCACGATTGGATTTCTTACCGACTCCTCACTCCACACGTGTTTCCAGGCTGGCAATTATCCTGGGAAAACATGGAGCCAAGCACATGTTAGACAAAGAAATAGGGCAGAACAATAATAATAATAATAATAATAAAAATAATAAATTAAAAATAAATAAAAATGAAAATTAAATTTCATCCCCCATTATTCACATTTCAAGAAAACGGATCAAGAATTTTGCCAGCCACCACCAGTTAGGAAAATAAAGTCCCCTGGATAACTTCATGGGATGTCAGCAAAACCTTCTCGGTTATTCTATTCATGTGTTCTGATTGGTGGAGATTCAGGACTTTTAAAAAAAGACTTCACAGTAAAGGTGGAAAGAGGTTTGGATGGAACCTTTCCATAGCAAAAATGAGATTTTGGGGAAATAAATAAATGTTTATCTAATGCTACTTTAAGGACAAACAAACAGCAAAACCGAATAAAACCAAATCATGCAAAAATCAATGGAAATTTGGTTGAAAAATCCGCTTTTTTTTTCATAACTAAAAAAGGTCAGTTAGTATTTCCCAGCATTTCACAAACACGTGAAGGGTTGAAAACAGAGAAAGGGGAATCACGTTTCAGACTTGGGGATGTTTTCAGGGGCACCTGAGATAAATAACGAGAATTCTGCTTCTATTTTCACAACTCACACCTCTCTGTGCATCCATTGCAGAAGTGAACTGCACACACAGCAGTCTTTTAAATCCCAAGCTAGGGATACCAAAACACACACAGCAGTCACTCAAATCCTGGGATAGGGATTAAAAAGGCCCAGAAGGACGGGTTTAAAAACCCAAAACAACCAACAACCTCGACTTATCACAGCACTGAAATTCTCTTAAGTCATTCTTCAGAATTAAAAAGCAGATTAAAGAAATTCTTAAATTAAATCTCCTTTAATTTGGGTTAAAATATCTCAGTCTGCTGAAGCAGTTTGGAGCCTTTTAGGCCCAGATCCACATTTGGACGAGATTTTAGCCAGAGAAGGAAAATAATCCCTAGAAATTCTCCAGGAAAACAAACAACGCCATGACTGCTCCTTTTGCTGTCTGGATCCTTCATTCTTCGTGATCTAATCAAATGTTTATCCTGACATCACCTGGTAAAATTGAACTTAAGCAAGGCCTAAACCAATTTAAACGTCAATTCCTTTGATTTAGCGGAGGGAGCAGATGCATGAGAAAGAAGAATCCCCACATCCCCTCCACCTCAGAGCCACGTTTAAAGCTAAAAATACAATTTCATTTTTGTGTTAAGAGCTGAGACAAAGCTCGGGGCTTTCCTGCCATCCAAAGGAGGGCCAATCCTTCCCGGGGATCCCATCTGGATATTCGGATTATTTGCTGACCTACCTGAAGCATCAGCTCTGGAGCAAAGGGATTTCTGGTTGCCAGAGCTCAGCAAAAGCATCCAAATATGATAAAATGAGAAGGAATTCACAGGCGAAATAAGGAAAAACCAAGACAGGTTAGGAAATTAGTACGGGAAAAATGTTCATCTGCATCCAGCGATGCAGTGAGGTTGAATTATACCACAGGCTTTGGGTACATTAACACTGTTCTTAAAATTGTTTCATTTTTTCTGAAAAGGAAGGAAAAGTGCCTGAAAAGCATCGGAAAAAAACCCAATCAAAGAGGTTTTAGAGCTACAAGTTCCCTACAACACTGTTACCCCCATCAAAGACTTCATGGAGTTGGATGTCTCTCAGAAACACCCCAACATATGCTGCAGTTAAGCATCGTTAATTATTTTTGTTATTAATTATCCGAGGTCTGTATCTGCCCCCAGTGATCCAGGAGAGATTTATCCATAGGTTCCGTCAGAGGGATTGGAATTGACTTTGTAGTTCAGAACAGGGAGAGGAGGGACACGAGGAAAAGGAGAAATATGAATATTAAGAGATGAGACTTTGGGGTTTGTTCCAGCTTTTCCAGCACCTGCAGCTCAACTTCCAGGTGTCCAAGGAATTCCCAATCCCATCAGGAGCCCGAGGGACCTTCCCAGCCCCACCTGGCTCCACTCAGTGCAAACACCTGACCAAATCCAGGGATTTGTAGGAATAAATCTTCTAAAGGACTCAGAATATCCAGCATTTTCAGCCCCCAAGAGGAGGAAAAAGCAAAAGTTTTCCTTCTCCTCAGGTGTTTCCTGGGACAAACCATCTCCAAGTCATAAAATATTCCCAAGGCAAAGGGAGGAACAAAACCTGGGCCTTCAATAATCGAGGCGAGTGTGAAAGCTCATTCCAGAAGTTATTTTATACCTGCACTCACAAATAAAATGACACAATTCTTGGAATATCCCAACCTGACTCCAGCAGCTCCCAGCACGTTCCTGGGAAGGAGGTACATGGGTATGTGGGGAGAGGTTATGAGCTTTGAATAAAAGTGATATAAGAAATAACAAAATTCAAAAATCTTTAGGAAATAATTAAGAAAGAAATGACAAAATTCAGATAAAATAATGGATAATTCATTACCATTAAAAATACCAATAGGAGCAACTTTAGCACCTCGCTGTCCAAAATCACTTCAGGGAAAGTTCAGGGCGTGAAAAGAAAACGAAGCTTTACAACTTCCCTTCTGTGGATGGTTTTACTACTCCGTGTTTTCCTTCCAGGGTTGAATTCGAGTGGTTGCATTAAGAGGTCCTTTGCCAGGGACGTGAGGAATGTTTATTCCTAGGGAAAAGGAAAGGGGGATTGGGGCTGGAGGCTCAGATTTTGGGAGCAGGGCTGAAAGCGAGTGAGGGAAAAAAGTCATCTGTGAGGCAGAAGTGCCACCTTGTGATTGAACACCGCAGTTCAGGAGGGGGCTGGGGATATCCACAATATTCGGATTAAAGTTGTCTCTCCTTCCCGAAGCGTCTTCAGCCTTTGGATTGAAAAGGTTTGAAGGAAATCGGTTGAAAATTCACAGATTTTCGAGAGTGGGTGGCACAAGCTCCCAAATCAAACAAAATACCCATAAACGTTTCTGGCCCTCAGGATTCCTGTGTTTAATCCAACTTCTAAATAAGGATTAAATTTCCTACTTCACTATCTTATTATTAATCAAACAACCATTAATTATCAGATATAAAAAGTTACATCTTCAGAAAATTACTTTCCTTAAATGATTTCTGTGATTCTCCACAAATATCACACGGGAAGGAATATTCCACTTCCAAATAAGAGCATTAAGAGGATGCTGATGGGGTCAAACATAGAATTAAATATTCTATTCCTTGCACAGATTATGAGAGGTTTCACCAAAAAGTTAAGAAAAGTTATATTTTTGTATTGGAAATTTCCTTTTCCCATGCAGGCCCTGAAATCCCCAAAGATGCATTAAATTATTGTGAATGAAATCCTGAAGAATTTCTCACATAAATAATATTTCTACAAAAAATTGACATGAGAATATGCTCAGAACATCTGGATTTGTCCTTTTTTGTAGGCACATCAAATCAATTGTTCCTGTTGCCCAATTTCAAATATCTGGATGTGATCAATCAACAAAAAAATAACCACAATATGGCAAGAGAAGGGAATTAAGATAGAGAGTAAAGAAAAAAAGAGAAAAGGAAAATTATTTAAAATTATTAAAATTAAATTATTAAAAATAATTTTAAGAAGAAAAATAATGCAAAATTTTTTAAACAGTAAAAACATTTAAAATATCAAGAAAATTAAAAATCACTAAAAATCACTAATTTATGATTTATTTAATGCAATTTTTCTCACCCATCCAAGAAATATTCACCTGTTAAGATTTTTATAATAAGATAATACAGGAGTAAATTTAAGGTAATGAGAGACCACGTAGTATGAAATAATAAATGTCTCAAGAGGCCACCATACAAAGAAAGAGAAATAAAAAAGGGTGATTAAAAACACAAGGTAAATTTACTAAAAGTTGAATTATTTTAATTAATTGGGTCATCAACGGACCTGGACATTCGAGCTGGTTGGTGAGTGCAAGACTGGGTTTGATTTATCTCAGTAAAAAGGATATTTGTGATTAAAAGTCTCCATGAGCAGATTTAGGGTCATAAAACCTTGGCCAACCTTTCAGCGAAGAAATTTTCCCTCATATCCAACCTAAACCTCCCCTGGTGCAACTCGAGGCCATTTCCACTCATCCTGTCCTTTGTTTATGGAAAAAAAAGATCCAAACGGACTCGGAAGTGGATCCAAAGTCAACTTTTCCCCAAGGAACGACCCAGGAACGAGGAGCACCGTGACCTCAGTGGTGCAGAGTTAGTGGCGAATCACGTGGATGCTTTAAAAATAGTAAAATATCGAAGGTTATTTCTATCAAATAAAGTCATTGCTAATTTGATCCATCAGCTCCGTGGAATCCAAATTACAGCCCTGTCCCAGCCCAGGAAAAATTCAAAGTAATGCAATTATCCTTTTAGGCTATATAAAGCCTCCCATCTCCATGGCATCCACATTTATCCTTGCAGGTCCTTAAATAGACACCTTCACCTCGGATGTGCATCAGGAAGAAACTTCTACTCTCGAGTTTTTATTCTTTCGAAATCACTCCACGGAAATATTGATGGGATTTCACGTGGGGCTGGGTAGGTCTCGTTGGCGCCTTCATTTTTAAAGGATTAAAAAAACCCCAAAATTAACAAACCCCAGAGGAGTTTTACTTGGTTTTGAGGACTTTTACACTGAAGAAGCAGGAATTGCATCACTGAATCTATATCAAGGCTTTTCCACCCAGGCCAGGGAAGCAGCTGTGAAGAAAAACCTCCTTTACATCCAGTATTAACTGGACAGAGGGCAGGGTTAGTTGGGATATTGGGAATATCTGGAATATTGGGAAGGAATTCCTCCCTGTGAGGGTGGGGACGCCCTGGCACAGGGTGCCCAGAGAAGCTGTGGACGTCCCTGGATCCCTGGAAGCATCAAATCATAAAATCCTGGAATGGTCTGGGTTGGAAGGGACCTTAAAGCTCACCCCCCATGGGCAGGGACACCTTCCACTAGACCAAGGTGCTCCAAGGTCCATCCAGCCTGGCCTTGGACACTTCCAGAGGTGGAAAATGCAATGTTTAATTCAACAAAGACATCCTGAAACCAAAAAAGTGCAGGAGTTGTGCATTTAAGTACCAAACATGATATAATTAACCGAGGTACAGACAGAAATGTATTAATCCTTACCTTATCCCACTCACCCACAATCATTTTCCTTAATCCCTGGACTAAAACAGGTTTTAATGGAGATACTCAGGCACTGCTGCTAAGGACGAGACCCATCAAAAACATTTCCATGTTTATTGCTTTACACAGTTTTAGGGTCAAAAAATACTGAGGATGAGGGCACCGGTTATCCCAAAGATCCCAGTGATCCAACTGGAAATGAGATTCCCAAAAGAGCAAGAAGAGGTGGCAGTTTGCGCTCGCTGATAAGAGCGGAGCACGTGGCTGTAAAAACTCCCCAGGGCAAAGCCCACAGAATAACCAGAGGTTTTTGGCAGGAGATGAGAAGCTTCTTTCCCCCCATCCCGCAGAAATTTAATAAGCAAAACACTCCCCAAAATGACCTCTCGTGAGTTGTGCCCGGTCTGGATCTCTGAGAGCAGCTGCAGCGCTGTGAGTGTCGATTTCGAACTGAAAAGTAACAAAAAACTTGACAAACACAGGCAACTTTTGGTTTTATACCTGCAAAGTTTAGACCACTTCAGAACTCCTCAGCCCACGAGGAACGAGCTGCTCATTTAAGATGGATCAGTGGGATCCAGACAGCCCCAGAACCACGGCTCCTCTCGAGCTGGGCTTAGGAATAGATCAGTAACTCTTCTTAACCATCAGTATTTATTTGCAAAGCTTGCTGGAGTGTAAAATGGATAAAGCTGAAGCTCCCATAAAACTTGTGAGTTGAAGAAAGGAAGAATCAGGAAAATAATTGGCTATAAATATGCCATATGGATTTTTCCTCTTTTTTGGCGGATTTTTATGGGCTCGGATGAGCTCGCGACGTATAAAATTGAGAAATATTCCCCTCACACTTACTTGAGGGGAAAAAAAAAATCAACCCAAAAATTGTTCAAGGAGTAAATAGAAGCAATCCCCACAAGCCATAACGGCAGAAGGATTGCTTAATAACCTCCATGGATTTTAGATCTCTCCCCATCACTTTGCCAGCCAGCGCAATTCCCAGCCTGGCAACAGCGCTGATATTTCAGGATGCATCTCTGCAGTGGAATGCAATGTTTAGAGCAAATTTCGGGGGCAGCTGGAGGCAGAAGGTGCTTGGATGTCCAGTTTTCCTCTGCAGGGGAGGCACAGCTGGAGGAATCCCCGTTCCTCACAATCCAGCACCACCCTCAGCTCCTCACCTGCTGCAGCTCAAAGGGAATTTAACCACGTTTAAAAATCCTAATTCTCAGGAAATCTCATTTTAAATTTGATCTAACCCTGCTGATTTGAGTGTTCTGGGTGTTTAAACTTTAGAAATCCTCATCAATCAACACTCTGGAAAGGGGAAGGATTCCCACACAGGATCTGTCCTAAATCCTCTGTCAGCACCACAGCTGGAGATGCCAGGGAAGCATGCCAGGGTTTGGGAATGCCATCATAAAGAAATCCCCAAAATCTTTCAGCTTTGTGCAATATCCAATGAGGAAACACATCATAAAACCAGCGTCTTGTTAACCGTGCTTAATTAGCAGCCAGATTAATCTAGAGTTGTTCAGTCCAATTAGATCCTTAGCTGAGCGATCATAAAGAGAAAAAAAAAAAAAAGTTAAATTTCTGCAAGTCAAAAAGCGAAGGAAAAAATATTTGTGGGATTTCCAGCCCCTCAAAAGACGCCAAAGATCTCTGATTTTCAATTTTACTGGAATCCAGTCCAAGACCCAAGGCCTTGGGAGAGATGATGGCTCCTGGTTTTCAGTGAGGTTCATGAAATATTCCCCTCAAAAATAAACCACAATGGGAAACATAAGAAACATGTAAATACGTAAATATTTATAAACATAAGCATATCATAAAATGTGATATTTGGAATTCCATCATTTGAATGGAGCTCTTCAGGAGGTGGGATTGCAGCATCACAAACATGAGATGAAGTAACCATCCTTAGAAGAGAGGTAAATAAAAAACCCCATGGAATTAAAAGTACATTTCAAATCTCTGATGTGCTCCTCCACTGACCTCACCCCCAAGTGGAAATGCAGGAATTCCAATTAACTCCAATATTCCCTCCCAAATTTATCCCCATCTCAACCAGCTTTGAGAACGGCAAACTGGGGAAACTGGTGGAGATTCAAACACTGGAGGCTCATGGAATTACAGAATGGTTTGGGTTGGAAGGGACCTTAAAGCTCATCTCATTCCAACTGCTCAACATTTCCTTGTCAATCCATAAAAATCTCTGCGAGAGTGGCCAGAAAAGGGGTTGGAGCATCAGCGTTTCCACTAAAAAGAGGGAAAATAGAAATAAAAATCAGCAACAGCTAAAAAAATTCGTCAGATTATTTCATTTCATGGAGGTTTTTCCCGTTTTCTCAAGGTAAATTAAATATTTTCACCCTCTAAAGTTGCAGCTCCCTTTATTCCAACATGAGGGTTTCCCCCCCCACCCCCNNNNCCCCCCCCCCCCCCCCCGCTTTTCCTACTTTGATTGTCTTTTTTGGCTGAGAAAATTAAATTTCATGAAGTTGGTCCTTATAGATTGAATGCTTTGTGCTAAACAAATGGTTCTAGTATTTGCTGGTACTTTCAATAAATTAGAATTTGATGCTCAAGCCAATATTGAGCTGACACAAATTAGATTTACCAAGCAAATTTTTCCCCCAAATATCATCTTATCGAACAAGGGCCGTATTTTGCACCTGTCAGAAAATGTTTATTGCTTTATTTCATTAGCATGGCCTGTCAACCTTTAATTTTAAATTGCCTGGCAGAACAGAAGAGACATTTTGCTAAGAGAGAACTTACTTTTCACAGCAGGAAGCATCAGTTAACGTGGAACGAAGCCTCACCGGCTCTTCGGGGTAAATTTATTTTTTTTAGCCACTTGGACCACAGTTTTTCCCAATTTTTTGTGTGGTTAACATCCAAGCAGAGGCAGGTTTGTGTAACAGAACTTGTCAAGTCTAAATCATGACAATAAAAATAATAATCATCATCTGTTTTAATCTATTTTTTCAGTTCTTGCTCTATTGCAAATATTTTCCGTCAGAAGGTGGGGGTTGCTGGTTTAAAGGAAAGTTCAAAACAAACACAAAAACAAATTTGTAGATGCTGTTGCTGGAGGTTTTTTTTATTTTAATAGATGAATTAAAATCCTTTTAAAATCCATTAAAACCAGCAGATTTTTCCCAACGTACCTGCACACCTCATCACATCCAAGAGGGAACGCCAAATTCTCCCAGTGCCCAAGAATTGTGCTTTTGGGAAGGACACTCAAACTTCAGGCTCCTGCTGCCCGAAATCCATTTTTTCCATGATTTTTGACGTCTTTGGCAAAGACCAGAGGAAAGGGACTATTCTGGGAGCAGGAGGGAGCATCCCACCAGGTCCGGAGCCTCCCGGGGAGCTTTGCCATCTCTAAGGGACTTTTGGCACCAAGGCCACCACCGAGACAGGCTCTGATCAGAGCCTAAAGTATCCTTGGAACACCCTCAGGGGTTGAAAACTCGATTTGATTTTTAGGATTCTTGGTCAAAAGCCCCACATCTCCCAAGGAAGGGAAATGCATCCCTCCGGAACAGACTGGAGGGATTGACTGAATTACTTCAGGAATTTACATTGGCCAAAAACGCAGCTCCACTCCAAGTATAAAAATAGAAAAAATTTGGGTTTCAGCAATAAAAATACCTTAAATTATCTGTGTGTTTTAGACCACGAGGTCTCATTTCCATGAATTGGTGATGGTCAATCGCTAAAAACAAAGTCTTTCCTCCATAAATGTTACACTTGGTGAAAATACCACCATAAGCCCTCGGTAACTCCCGAGGTTCTGATTTCACCGACAGCGCCACATCGAGCGAGTTCGACTTCTTGCTGCTGATTTTAATTATTGCTTGTTTGCATTTCTTTAAAGCCCAGCCAGATCTGCCTCAGACACAACATTCTCCAGGTTGTCATTCATTTCCTGATCCTAAAGCTAATTGGCAGCACTTCTGGAAGAGAAATGCTCCTCAGAAATACCCTTTAGATGTTTGTTCTTCAGAGCTCGTCACCAGCTTTCTACTCACCGAGCACCAAAGATTTGTGTATAAATTAAATAAAATTGCAGCCCTAAAAGGCCACTTCGACCACACAGAGCTCACATGCAAAAAAATCAAATCATACCATGCTCTTCCTGGGTTTTCCAGCCTTGAAAACCCAAAATCTGATTAAAATTTTTAGGGGAGAGAGAAAAAGGATAAAAATAGACTCCTCAAAGCTGAGGAAATATGTCCAAACTCCTTCTCCAAGGTATTTGACTTCTTTATTATTTCTCTTAAAATTCATCCACACATGTGAACACCAATGCCCAAAATTAGGACCCCTCAGTCCTATCGCATTATTATGGAAAATTTATCATGTAAATAATCTGCATTTTGGATCCTGCACATCTCAAGGTGCACAAACACATTCTTAAAATGCACATTGCTGTTTCTTACTAAGGTTTGGAAAGTTTAATCAAACAACCAGCAAACAGTGGGGGTCATGTTTTAATAATTAAGGGAAAGAATTCCTTTCTACTTCCTAAAGCCTTAAGGATCCCCAGCTTCCAGGCTGTGCCACACCAGCCCTGCTTAAGGGCACACATTTTTATGTATTGTTAAACCCAAGACTTTCATACGATCTGCACACGGGGAGACAGGTCAGGGAAAGAAAAAAGGACATTTACAAGGAGCACAAGCATTTTATCATTTTTCTGAGCCCAGTTTTTATATTAAATTCTAATGCTGGGCTTGCCCTGCCGGAGCTGAGGCTGAAGCGTTTGGCTTTTGCAGTGCTGGAGGTGATAAGAGAACCTCGGTGTTTAATCTGGATCTGATCCCCACCTCTCTCTTGGCAGTGTCCAGCCTGATAAGGACTGATAGGAAAACAAGGTTTCAGCAGGATCTCTTGGCTATTGACAACGTTTGCTCCCAGCCATCATCAAATTCCCATCAAATCCCCCGTTAGCGCCGCCAAGCCGCGACCGCCCGAGGCAGGAGCCGTCACCTCCTCACCGAGTGCCACCGTTTGTTCCAAGCCCTGTGACATGGG
Source organism: Mohoua ochrocephala (assembly GCA_013398855.1). Lineage (NCBI taxonomy): Eukaryota > Metazoa > Chordata > Aves > Passeriformes > Acanthizidae > Mohoua > Mohoua ochrocephala. The sequence continues at coordinate 66,982 of VZTA01025933.1, read as the reverse complement.
CCTGATTTTACCTGCAGGAACAACATCCTCCTAAATTTCTCAATTTATTGTGGACACGCACGTGGCCAAGAGGTCAATGATGGAGCGGGGAACCAACAGGCAAAGCAAAGGCGTTTCCCTCCAGAGGGAGCAGAAGATTCGCTGCCGGCCCCTTCCGACGCTCCTCGGAGCTCTGAGGAAGGGAGATTGCTTAATTTAATGTTCAAACAAACGATCCCATTGGAAAGAGCTCCCTGCACTCGGATAAGACTTTCCCAGAAATTTAATTCCCTAATTTCATCAGGCGCCGCCTCGGCCGCCGCGGTTTTCGGGGACGGATTTAGAGGGCACCTCGTTTGAGGGCAATTTGAGAGAACCAGAGTTGACACGGTGTCAATCTCTTGCCAGGCTGAGTGGCATCTCCCAGGAAAACAATTGAATTTAGGGATGCAGCCTGCTTGTTTTAATCTCCTGTCTCTCACCAGGCTAAAATACTCTTTTACATAAGCAGCAAATATATTCAATATTTGATGATGTGCGACTTCAGATTTGTCCTTCCCCAAGGAAAATAACTCCAGGCTTTTAAAAAATGAAGACTGGAAGCCCAACCATTTTCCCCTCCTTCATTTTTTTTGCGAAATGAAAGGTCATAGCAGCCACTGCTATCCTAAATTTGATTTATCTCCCTGATTTTATAAAAACACTTAACTTCACAAAACATTCTGGGATAGGGCACAGAGATATTCCTCAGAGAGAGAAAATCCCTCACTTTCGGGTGCTTCCCACAGGAAGGATGGTCTGTGCCATGTTCTTTCCTGGTGAGCTCGGAGGGGAGCAGGAGGACTTTGTAAATTGTGCAGTCAGTGCTTCAGGAGACTTTCAGAGTAGAAATTAACTCCTAAAATTAGTTGGATATATAAAAAATAAATTAAATCTTTATACAGCTGATGAAATTGACTGAAAGAACAAGTCCCATCATTTTAGATATATAAAAGTGATTAACGGGAATAATCCAGGCCTCTAAGAATGATAAATAGGAACACCTGATTTCCAAATTTCCTGATGTCCAAACAGCTTAAGAGTATTTATTTAACATTATAATCATTGCACAGCTGAACGTCTTGTGCTGTAGCAAAACACCTTGCTTGAATTCATTCATTAACTTTATAGAAAGTGCAAAAATATGAAATAAATTTCCTTTTTTCTAGGCTGGGCTGTTATATAAGGAATACAGCCTGACCTGACTGAAATAAATTATACATCCAGCAGGAAATGCCTGTCCATAGCATGAAGCCCTCGGATTTTGTTCTCTGTAAAGATCATGCTCTGAGCAGCCCGTGACGTTAAATGTTCAGACAGACTGATGGGACAGTTTGCAGCTCATCATTTCCATGTCAAGGGACATGTTCGAGTGCAGGTATTGAGACAAGTGACACTTGGAACTCCCAGCAGAGAGCCCACACAATGTCCTTGAAGAGTCTGCCAAGAAATTCAACTTGTCCCCGGTTTAATATTTCTAGAAGGAGTTTCTAGTTTAAACATCAAATATCCCCACGGCTCCCACCAAATTCCTGGAGAAGTCGTGATTATCTCCAGAAAAAGTTGAAATATTCCCTTGTGGAAGGTGTATTTGGGTAGTTTCAGGAGGCTGAGCGTGGCACTGAGGAGGGTCCCAAGGTGTTTTTCAGGTGTTGGACACCTGGACACCGGTACAGGTACGTGGAGGTGAAAGGCAAAAATCAGCAAAAAGCAATCCCTGCTTACATTATTCCACGGTGCAGCTTTGAGCCGAGTTTGGAAAGTTGGTAAAAGTAATTTTTTACTTGTTTTTCTCTCCCTTTTTAAGCAACAAGGAGGCCAGGCCCATTTAAATTCTGCTTCTGGCTTGCAGCGTGTCTGAACACAGAGAGGTCATGGCTTGATGCTGCTACTTTGATGATGGAAGAGAATTTTATATTTCACTCCTCCAAGTTTTCCTCCATCTCCTGGCTCTGCAAGTCAATGAGTTTATATTTCTAAGTGCACAAACACACCACTAGCATCGTTTTCTGTTCTCAGAGGCGTTTGATGTGCCAAAAATAAGGAATATCACACAAAGTTCAGCACCCGGGAACCTGCCTCACAAAACTTTCACACCTGGCTCGGTCACATGGAGGGGTCACAGGAGCAAGGAGTGGCTGCAGAGGGTGGTGAAAGGTCCCTGTCCACTTCTTCCACCTCCTTGGAAGGGAAGTTTTCCAGCCCCTGAGGAGCTCTACAGCAAAAGGTTTAACTTCAGCCAAGCATTTCATTTAAGGTTGGATTTCAGGCCCTCAAATATAGAGTGGTTAATCTTACAAGGAGCTGTTTCCCGGCCTGAAAAGGTTAAGAGACAACTTCTCCTCAGACTTTCAGCTTCTTCCCTCCTGCTTCTGACCCCACTTAATGTTAATATTAACTTGTCATATTTAGGGACTGTGACTCAGCCTTCCCAGAATGAAGCAGCGTCCCTGAGGCTGCTCAGGAGCCACGTGTTTCGTATCCTAAACCCAAAAATCTCCACAGAAAATGTGGATTGTATTCAAAAAGGAGTTTTTATTCCACCACCCTAATCCAGCACTGAGGGTGCAGAGCTACACCAAAGCCTCCCAGATGTGCCATCCACCACTCAATTCCTCCCTCAGCGGAGCAAAGAGTCCCTTATCCTGTCAGATGTCCTTGGAAGAGGCAGGGATGACCTTTCCTAAGTGCTGGAGCAGAGCCAAGTCGAGCTTGTAAGCACCGAGCTTTCCTCGGAGTGACGGGGGAGAAGCAGCAGGTCTGGGATTCGGGCTGGGACAAAAGGGACAAGGCACCACCATCTGTTCCAGCTCATCGTGTGCTGCTCGAAATGGATGAGGGAAGAAAAGATATTAATGCTAAGAGCCCCGGGAGCTGGGGTGCATCCCAAATCCCCACGCCACGGCGCACATCACACATTGTTTCCAGCGCTGTAATTATCTGATAAAGCCATTAAGCAGCCCCCTGAGGTGCCATAAAGAATTCATACTTCCCACCAAAGCAATCGGAGCCACGGCCAGATATTAGTCAGCAACTGGATGCTACTTTGGGAGGGGCGGGGGGAAATTATATCAGGAGAGTCATTGCCTTGTATTTCTGAGAACCTTAAGGTTTGCGATGGGAGGATGAGTCAGCTGCACTCAGCTCTGCTGAGAAATACAGAGCTCTTCAGAGCAGGGATGACGAGAGAAGAGCAATCATTTAATATGTGCACAAGGGTGGGGGTCTCACATTTGCCTCCACCCCACACCGAAACCTTATCAAGTGAAAGATAACCAAACTTCCATGGATTCACCCCAGAATAAAAAGTTCTTGTGCAAGGCCGGGTTGGACGGGGCTTGGAGCAGCCTGGGATGGTGGAAGGTGTCCCTGCCCACGGCAGGGGGTGGCACTGGATGGGCTTCGAGATCCCTTCCAACCCAAACCGTTCCAAGATCCCACGATTAAAGAAGCCCAAGCGTAGAAAAATAAGATCCCCAAACCTCAATTGCTTTGTCAGTTAAATCAACGATGGGAAATGATTAATGACACAAAAGAAAAATTGCAATTACAGCCACTTCCGATTGAAACAAAGCTACCCTAGAAAATAAACAGCAGCACCTGGAGAAAATCCCTGTCTGAGGGAGGTTTCCAGGCATCATCCAGACACTGCTCATTGAGGATGCTGCCAACGCCCAGGTGCTGCAGCACCTTCTTAACCTGATTTATCCAAGCAGCAGCAGAGCTCCAAGCAGACCTTCCCTGGGGCTGCTTCCTGGGAAAAAAAAGGATGGACTGGCTCAAAATCTGGACCTGGAACAGTTCCCAGGTTGTGCACCTGCCCCTGTATCCACGTCTCCTGCAAGGATGCTGCGCCAGGGGAGCTGGGAACGAGCATGTGGAGCCACAGTGGGACTGTCACTGTCTGCCAGGGAAACACCCACGGGTGAACCCTTCCCAAAAGTCCCCATCAGCACAGCTGGAGACCCACAGGGAAACACCTCCAGGTCAGTTCTGGTTTATCTTCCATTTTTAATGTGCCAATATTGACACAGCTACAAATACCCATCTCCCCGCTCACCTTCAGCAGGCAGCAAACACGAGGGGTGACTTTGAGCCTTGTTTACCAGCGAGACCAATTTCAATTCTCCTCTCCACTCGTCTTTTATCTCAGTTTCTTCCCTCGTATCCATATTTACCTCTGCTCTGGCAGCACAGCAATGTGGCAATGTATAATTAATGCACATTAAGCACCGCTCTGTAGGGGCCTTACAACCCACACTGACCAAAAAGGAGCCTTGTCCTCCCTATTTCCAACACCCCCATTGGAATGATAGATCTGGGGTTGATCTTCCTCTCTTATTTTTCTATTTTTGGGACCAGTTTTTCTCATTCCAGCAGCCTCTGGTCGTTTTAAAGTGGCTCCTGCACCCAAACACTATTTTGGTCCCACCAGAGAAACTGCAGCGTGCTGGAAAAACGGAGTTGCAAAGCAGCACTAAAAACATTCTGAGCTATAACATTTCCACTTGTATTTTATCATTTCACATATGGAGATATCACCTAATTGTCAATAGACTCACAACAATTCTCATCAAGGGCCTCACCCATATCTCCTCAGAGTCAATGAGACCGTTCTATTGCCTTCAAATGGCTTTGGATCGCCCCCAAAAGAAAAAAAAAAATAAAAAAACCACCAAGATAAATTGCAAATTGTCTCATTAACTCCTCCAAATGTCTTTTGAACCGTTTCCAGAAAAATAAATGAAGGGGAAAAAAAAAAAAGTAGTCGAGCACTCCAAGAACACGACTGGAGTAAAAGGAGAAATAAAAATAAAAACGCAGCGCCCAGAGTAGTTTCAAAGTTCTGCGAGAGAAAATATAATCACATATTGCAAGTGACTCCTAGAAGCCAGGGAGAACAAACCCTGCCACGAGGCTGCCCCTCAACCCTTTCTGTCTCCTCCCTGCTCTTGTGGGAAGGAGCCACACAATCGTTATCAGAAATAACCACACTTCTCCCCATCTGCACTCGCTCCGAGCTGAGCGGGGAAATAAAACAGAAAAAAGCCCAACAGAACTGTGACAAAATAGTTACATCAACAGATGTGAGTTCTGATTTAAACTGCCATTTTTCTGTCCCTAGAAGTCTTTGTTTTACTCAGAGCATGTGGACTCACAAAGTTTTCTTTTACTCAAGCACATAAAAAAATTCTTGCAAGCCAAATACGACAACAACAAAAAAATCCATCCTAGGCTCCCAATTCCAAAAGTTTTCGGATGGAAGGAACCTAAATATCTGTAAGAATCCTACCGTGGGCTTAGAATTCATCATCTGGGGTGCAGCAAATGCTCTGGGTATCTGTGATTTTCGCTTTATCATCTGCCTAGAATTGGCTCATTTGAGGTTGTCTCAAAGCAAAAAAAAAATTAATACCACTGTCCTGAATATTTCCTGGTCACTGCTGAAAGAAAATCCTCTGCTGGGTGATGATTCTGAAGCCTGATTGCCCTGGTAATTTCGATATCTGCCTCCCTTAATTTCCAGCTCTCCCACCAAAAATAAATTAAATTATTTAATAAAAAATTAAATAAAGCCGAGGACGAGGGAGAAGATTCATTAGCATTACAACATTGGAATTATTCGAACCATCCACAGTCACATCCTGCTGGATTTTGCATCAAACAGAGCTTTGTTCTCCAGCTTTCCCCCCTGTTTGAGGAACAGATTGTGCCAGCCCCATGCCGTGGCTCACCAGAAGGCGAGTTCAGAGAGAGGATCAGTCTTCATTTGTGACTTAAGTGGTTCTGATGGAAAATTGAGTCTTGTGATATTGAGAGGGGAGAGGCCTCACAAATGCAGCAAAAAAACCCAAAAACCCCGAGTATTATTAGTTTTTTATACTGTAAAAAGTCTGTGATCTTAAAAATATTGCGGAACAAAATTGTGGCCTAGGAAATGCAGCTATTTACAAAACACAGAGCAATTTCTGATTGCTTGTACTCCACCAAAAAACAAGCTACGGTGATGAGAAATCCCTCAGTTTAATCACACATCCTGAGGTGATATCCCTGCTTTTTCTGCTGTGTCAGAGTGGTTAATTTGGTCCCATCCAGATAAGATTTGCAATACAGTTTGAATTTCTCAATGCATCCTTCCCTTCTCTCCACAATACATCAGAGCCCAAAAATAGACATGAACCACAGAGGGCCGAAAAAGCAGAAAAACTCACACCAAGCTGACCAGTTTTGGAAATTAAGCCAAATTATTTTGTCTTTTCACCTCTTCGAAAATTTATTCCAATGTCTATCACCCACAAAAAAACACATCCAAGTTTCACTCCACAAAAAAATAGATAAGAACTAATTGGGTTTTTTTACATGATGATTAATTCCCACCACAAAAGCCCCAGAAATATTCAGGGGGTTCAGGTGTTTCCTTCTCTTTCTGAGTAATTGAAGACTTGGCCTAATGCGTTTCCAAAGGACAGGCTTAGCTCCCAATCCAGGATCCCTCACCAATTCCAATTTCTCCTCCAAAAATTTAGGATGAAAACCACAATTTCAGAAATTATCAAAAGAGAAGGCTCCAGAGAAGGATTTCAGCCATTAGAGAATGTAATTACTCCTTTTTTTAAATCTTGTTCCTCGCATGGAGCTTGGCCACAGGCTGGGATCGATGACTTAAATGTTCATAACCACCGTAACTGCACAATAATAATAATTATCTCTTTTTCCTCCAAAAAAGGCCCCCCGAGGTGCAGCCAGCTGCCCCTGAGGAAGGGACACAGAGCAAAATCCCAGCAGCGTTTAGGCTGGAAAAGATCTTCAAGACCATCAAATCCAACCATTCCCAGCTCTGCCAAGGCCACCACTGCCCCATGTCCCCAAGGGCCACATCCACGTGGTTGTTAAATCCCTCCAGGAGTGGGAACACCACTGCCCTGGGCAGCTGTTCCAATGTTTGACACCACATTTGGTCAGGAAAACTTGTACCCAATCCCCTGATTCAAAGTCCATCCCTCAGCCACACGCTGAGGCCACGCTTTGCACCTCAGCAGCCTTTCCAGACGCGGTATTTTGCGTATTTTTCTCTTCCGTGTAAGAGCAGAAAACCCCCAGAAATCCAGCAAATATAAATGGCCAAATAAAACAGGAAACCTATTCACAGCCTGCGCTGAACCACACTCCAGGGAACTTGTAACTGCTCCTCAGGAGGGCTGGGTAAAATATCTGCCTGGATCACGTCAGGAGGAAATACCAGCACTTTTTCACGGGTATGTCACCCAATCCTAACATTTATTCACTTTATGTTACAGCTTCACTTTTAATTTGATCATCCTCCCGATTTTTTCCCCACATCCCAAACCCCCTGGGGGCTCTTTAAAAATAACACACGTTTCAAGCTCAATCCGCATGGAAACACCCCGGATAAATCCGGGCCAGCAGTAAATAACCATTGGCTTCTCCCTTCAGATGCCACAACTGGATTTATCCCACTCAAAAAAGGCCCAGGCTGCCTGTCCAACATCTCCATTTCCCACTCATCAGTCCCAGTGGCTGCATTCCCTTCCAATGAGCTTCATTTTTGCACTGTTTTTGCACTAAAATGGCTCGATTTGAAGGCAGGAGAACTTGTGCCTCATCGGGATCCCAAAGAGCATCGTTTTAAATTAAAAAAAAATCGAATTAGTTTTGCCAGCCACCAAAGATGACAGATGTTCTTCAAAACTTTTATCAAAGATGACTCCTGTTTTGAGCAGCTGAGAGAAGGTTTAACAAATAAGTCAGGGCACGACATCAAATTCCTTTTCAGCACAGGCAATCCAAAACCACGTCTGACACGCTGAGGTAAAAGATAAAGATTTGCAAAGTGCTTAATGCTCAATTCTCCTCCTTCCTCAGACAACAGCGTGTGGGATTGGGTTTTGGTTTTTTTTATAGCAGGAAAAAATAAAATTAAAAATAATTAAAAAAAAAAAATCAAACAAGACCAAAAATCTGGCGCCAGCTCATTAAAAATTCAACCAGTCTGGCCCAGCTGCATGTGTCTAACTCAGTCTGGCAAGTTTGCTACTCTCTGAAGAGAGATTTATTTTTGCATTAAACATGCGTTCAAAAAAATTAAGTTCAAGGCTTTGACAGGCGAGTTTGGGGAGTTTAACGGGGGATTTATTGGTCTGAAGTTGTTGCCACCTGACCGCACTCCACGGAAGTTTCTCACCCGTCCTCTCCAGAGGGAGTTTTCCACACCTGACCTCCAGTCCCCAGGAAGAGAGGCAGCTGCTCTCTTTAGAGCGTGGCTTTTCCTTTTTTTTGCAACAAAGCTGTCCGTGGATTCGAGATTTTTTTTAGGAAAAAATGGAGAAAATTGTATTTTAATGGGTTCTTTTCCTTCACCGAGATCTGTAAAAATAGTTCTCTCGTGCATTAAGTGACTATAAAAGAAGCTGCCACCACTTCATTCGCTTTTAGAACCTTCCCCCACACATGAGGTCACATTTTGCACGTTAAAATGAAACCTGGTGACGCTGAGACTCCTCAGACAGCTGGGGGGTGTTCCTGGGACAGGGCTGGCTCCCCACACACTCCACACTTTTCCAAACAGCCTTGTTTTCCTTGATTTCCCAAGTGCAGCAGAGGCTCTCCAGCCTCGTCATATTACGTGAGCAAGGATAATAGGAAAAGAATTTTTAAATAAAAAACAATGTTCAGGTTGGGGTCTCGTTGCTTGGGCTTATTAAGGGGGTTTTTGTGGGGTTTTTCCTCATTTTTATCTCAAATTGAGGATGGGGCAGAAAGTGCTGCCTGGGATTTATTTACACATCCACTCTACAACCTCTTAATTTCTCAAAACCCAGCATGACCCCAAATAATACCATTAAATTAAGCCTGAATTAAGTGATGAGATCAGGCCACCTGGGCCAGCAGAGTGACCCCAAGTCCCCACTCAGCACCAACACCCCTGGGACAGCACTGACTCCTCACCAGCAGGAAAGTGCCTCATTCCCATTGGTTTTTACCTTGCAGATGCTGAGTCCTTCCCTTGCCAGGAAAATCAGCACTTCCCCAACAGCTCCACACAGGGACAGGAGCATCCCGTGGGCCCTGACAAAACAGATCCCAGCATGGCCATGGGCTGCTCCCAGGCAGGAGCTCTCCCAACTCAGAAACATCAGAAAAGTCCAAAAAGTTGTTATTCAACACCTCAAAACCGTGTCATTACCGTGACATCAGAAAGAACTCAATTATTTACCATCCACCCATAGCAGCTCCACCCGCCAAGGGAAACTCATTTCCAAGGCTGCAGAGGGAGAATCTTTCAAAATTTTGGATTTAATCATAAAGAACCTCAGATTAAAATGGGTCTGCAGCAGTTTGTTTGTATTAGTTATATTAACCTGAGTATTATTTTTTAATGTACTCATATATATACACAGATATACTTCTATATATATTAATATATGGACATTTTTCTCAGTTTATTCAAGTTATTTCAAAATTTGCAAGAAATCACTCAAAACTAAGTTCTCCTTTTTCCTAACCCCTGCTAAACCATAAAAGTCATTGAGGAACTCTCAAACCCACTCACTTTAAATTGCTCTTCAATGCTCTGGATGTTGCATGGTTTCACTTAGGAAATGACAAAGATGGATTTGTTTCCATATATAAAGAAAATCCTTGAAATTACAAAGGGAAATTGTCACTAGATGCCAAATGCTTTGGTACAGCACCAAATTCTGAACCTAAGGCAGAAGGAACAAAAACATCTCCTTGTGACAGAAGTGTTTTATTCCCTGCTCTGCACAACTCCCACATCCCGGACCTGAGAATAATCCAGCTGGAATTAGTGTTCCTTGGAGCTAAATCCTGGTTTGCTGAGGTAATCATGGAATCATTTGGGTTGGAAAAGCCCTCCACAATCACCAAGTCCAAACACTGACCCCTGTCCCCAAGTGCAACATCCTGGTGGCTTTCAAATTCCTCCAGGGATGGGGATTCCAGCACTGCCCTGGGCAGCTGGGCCAGGGCTGGACAAGAGAAATTTTTTCCTTCTATCCAATCTAAGCCTCCTCTGGTGCAGCCTGAGGCTGTTTCCTCTCCTCAGGTGCTTCCACATGCTCAGGAGACAGGATCAGGGTGGGAATGGGGCTCTTCTCCTCAGCACAGAAACTCTGGATCCTCTACTTGACTCAGAATTCAGCCCCTAAATCATTCCAGGATTATCTCCGAGCCTCCATTCCCAGCAAAGGCTGCAGCTGCCGATTCCTCTGGAATCCCCATTCCAGCAATAATACCTGGGAATTGTTCATTGAATTACAGAGGCAGCAGAAAAGGACAATTTTTTACCGTCTCCCTGATTTTTGAGTTCAGATCACCCTGACAGGTCTCGCCGGTCGCTGTTTGATGTTCTGCGGGGCCGCACAAACCCCACAATCATGGCAAACAGCATTTTCTCCTCTTGCTTTTCTGTACATAATTGCCAGGTATAAAATACAGCTCATCTCGAGCCAGCAAACCCCAGCGCAGGACTGCAGCTCCATTTATTTCTTCTATAAATACCATTTCATAGAGTGCTCGCCGTGGAATTTATACCACTTGAGCAATAAAATGAAAGTGGTGTTTTGGAAACAGCATAAAAATGTATTTTTAATCATGAAGTCTTGTAAACCCTGCCTAGAATAGCGTTCGAGACATCTTTCCCTTGCAAAAACATTGAAGGAATAAATGCTGACCAAATCATGGGTCAGATGTGGGAATGATTGGGATTCAGAAAGCGGCTCCCGACACATTGAGCTGTCTCAGCATTTTAGGGTTGAAGTTAAAAATGTGAAGCAATAAATTTCGAAGGGGATTATTCCGTAGATGCTTCTGAGCGCTGCTGGAGAACAAAATTTGGGCAAGTTGCTCAGGTACAGGGGGCTGACGAATGTAATTCCAGGATTTGGGATGAGGAAACCAGGCTGTGCAGTGATGGCCTGGTAGAACCTGTCTTGGCCAAAAGTCATCAATTCCCACCACCCTGAGGGCCTCTGATGCTCCCTGGTCACCCTCAGACTTAGGCCTGAGTGGGTCTTTGTCTCCATTACCAAACTAAAACTTGATTTTTGTTAAACTTGAGCCTAATTACGTCGGCACTAACACAAAAAAATCCCAAAGTTCTAGTAGGTGAAGGAAGACATCCAAGAAGAGAAGAAAGGGAGCATCAGGGTAAAGTCAAAAAGAAAATAAAGCAAAAAAGTGGAGTAAAAAACCAAACACATCAACCTCTTCCTATTTATCCACAGAAAAAGAACAAACGACTTATCCTAAAGCCTGTTCACGACCTCCTTCCCACAGTTTTCAGGAATCAACACAATAATGGAACCTGGTTGTCTCCTTTTCCTACAGAGTGAAATAAAACCCAGGGAAAAAAGACTGAAATGGTGGTTAAAGCCAAGGAAATGAGTGGGGAGCAAGACAGGGACCAAAGGCAAACAGGATGTAAAGCTTGGCTTCCAGAGGGCACTGAAGTTTGAACTCATTGTCTTCGTGTGAAGACTGAACAAACGTGATTTTAAATTAAGTTCTGAACACCAATAAACTCCTTTGGCCCAGACACTTCCACTTCATGGATGCATTTTTCTAGGAAAAAAACCCACCCTGAAACCCAAGAAATTCCCACAAGACAATTTACAGCTCTTTTCTTTGGAAAAGCAGAAAATCCAGCAGGAAAGGCTCAGTGAGGACATGCCCAAAACCCTCCATCCCAGGGCATGGCTCCAGGGGAGCACTAAAGGGTTATCCCTGTGCTTCCCACCTCTCTCAATCCCAGAGAATTCCCCCGACATGGATTCCCAGCAGCTCTGCAATAATTCCTGAGCACTGCAGGCTGTCCTGGCTCAAAAGGTCTGCTACAAATAACCTGGTTAATTCAACGGAGGGGCTTTGGGAAAGAAACAAGGGAATGATGATCCCAAACGAGCCATTCCTTAAACGTCCTCAGGGCTCTTAGAGCACCAGGACCGCAAGGTGCTGATCCTACACAAAATCCAAAGGGCAATGCATATTTTAAAGGAAAATCCACTGCAAACACCAAGGGAAGGCTGGCGCTGACTCAGGGAGCTCTGCCTGGAGCACAGAAACCAGGAGGAGTCTCACGGAGCCCACTGAACCCGAAGGAATCAGACATGGCCTCGGGAAGGCAACACCAACATCAAATATTCCAGCTATAAATACCCTGCCTGCCTCTGGCAGCCGCCTGGGCCACGCAGGGATAAACAGGACAAACATGGAAAGGCTTTTTGGACCTCCGTCCGTGCCACTGACCACATTCCAGGCAGACAGAGTCACCAGCACAGGAAGGAGGAGCAGCCACTGTGAACGTCCCATGGGCCAGGGGGGAATGTCAACATCCCACAGAACAGAGTCCCAAATTCACGGGGAAATCGAATGGGAGAACCTGCCCTGAAAGCATCACCCCACTGCTGCAGCAACGAGGGTGAGGGCTGCAGGTCTACGAAAGAATTATGGGTTTGGATGAGATTAATATTCCCTTTTTGTTGCACACAGGAGGAGAAGTGCAGGTGAGATGATTCCTGACTCCATCAGCATTTCCCTTGAACTTCCAATCATTATTCACCTCCCATTTCAATAACAGTTGGAGCTGTACTTTAAAACATGCGGTATTTTGCTCAATGACTGCAATTTCCAGCCTGACCTTTCAGAAGCAGCAAACAGCAGATCTGCACACCTTGAAAAAGGGAGCAAAACCACTTATGTAAAACTGGAGAGACCCAAGGAACTCACGTCCCACCACCAGCATCGCCGAAACCATCGAAAACTCCTCCCAGATGAAATTTATAAATTAATGAAAAAAAATCCTTCAGTATCACCATGAGGACTAACAGGAGCATGGTGAATTATTTACTCACAGAGCAGGGAGACAAGGGAAAGCTTGCAGCAACATCAATACTCGACACATTAGCGAGTCTTTCACTTCTGTTCCATCAGCCTGCTCGTGTGCTCTCAAGTTTGCCGACCCACATTCCGGGGCTCACCGAAAAGAGCAGCCTTGAAAAGATGTGACAATCTTGCCCACGTTGAGGCAAAGCTGGAAAACTCAGATCTCTTTTTAACAAATCTCTTTCCGCAGCCACTACAAAGGTGACTCAGAAAGAACAGCTGGGATTTCGTTCTGGAGAGTCCGTGACACAAAGCTGTTCCCTCATTCTGGTTATTAGCCCCAAGTAAAATGCATGTGTCAGGGAAACAGTCGAGTTTTGTCATTGTTTCCACTCTAATCTTTCTCGTTTATCAATGATTCATCAGTTTCCAGGCAGAGAATGTCACACCTCTGATCTCTTCAACAAAGGTTTGTCGATGACTAAAGGAGCCAAACTCATCCCTGCTCTTCCAGCAGGGAAAGATGCAACGGAAATAAATGGTCAAACCTCTTCCCTCCTCTCCATTCTGCAACGCCGGAGGGAAGAGGCCACACCAGAGCTTCCATGAAATCAGAAAAAGCTGAGAACCCACAATTTTTCCATGATTTCCCTATTGAAAAACCCCTTTCCCAGCAAGAATTTAGAAGTTCAGAAGGACGAGGCACTGAAAATGGGAACGGTCCCATGGATAACCAATAAGCACAGGATATTTTTCTCCATATCTTTAAACATGGACAACATCTCCTTCCAGATCAGCCTTGCTTCAAAGGGACAAAACCTCATTTGACCAAATTTGATGGTTTTATTAGAAATTTTTATGTACATAGAGAGACAAACGAAAAGCAGATGTTGGAGGCCAGAAGAGGAAAATAATCCTGCATTTTCCTTGAGCCTTTATCACTCTTTCCTGATTAAACCATTGTCAACCCCACCAGGGCTGAAGAGTGACCACATCCCTGGTTCAGAGGGAAAAACCCCCACCAAAAAAAAGGCTGCTTGGAATGAGGTATTTGGCCCATGGATATTTCCTGGAGTAGTTACAGAAAGGAGCCCATCTGAGCATCTCAGGTCACCAGCAGACAATTGAGGCACAGATGTAGAGAGAACATTGAGCTTTGGGGGATAATCAGATTTATTTTTTTCAATAAGTAGAGCATATTATTTTCAAGTGGTTAACTGAGAATAACTCTTGCAGAAGTACAATATAACAGTAATTATTCCAAAATCAATGGCACAAAAGGGTTCATTTCAAATCATGTTATGATTGCTGGATTAAAGCAGTTATTATATAATAGGATAGCAATTACTCCACCTTAATAATTTCTGGGTTTCGGAGGGTGAAAGTGATAATACAAGCTACAGCAGGTGTCAAATTTTAGATGTTGTGGAATGAATATTCCAGAGGCTGGAAAGAAACAAACAGATTAGCATATAAAAACCACAGGCACGGAGAAGAGCTAAAAATATCCAGCGACTTCACCCCTCTCGCCTTGAGCAGACCCCCAGAAGCAGCTTGCTCGTGACAAAGGGCTCTGAGCACACAGCTCAAATCACAAGGAGGCTGAAGGTCCTCAACATCCTTTCTCTGGAGAAACTTCGTTGTTCCTGGTATAATCAACTTTCTTTTCTGTGCCTCTGCCAGGTCTTGACCAGAGAAGTGGGACAGTGTGAACTCCCAGGTTTGCAGGACACACTGAAGACATATCCCACACCTCCAGCACAGCTGGGTTTGCTCTAGTTTAGAGTTCTGCCAGCTCATTTAGGACTCCAATTCACAGAATCTCCCTCTCTGGGGATGTTCCAGAACCACCTGGGCACCATCCTGTGCCATGACCACGCCTGAGGAGGGAGGTGGGACCAGGAGATCACTATGAGCCCTTCCAACCTGACCCATCCTGGGATTTACTGTAAAAGCAGCCCCAACCACGTTGTTATTCCTGGGTTTCTTGCTCCTTTATCTCATTTGGTTTTAATCCCAAACTCCTTTTCTTGTTTCTTTAAATACCAGGTGCAAACTGCTTTTTAATCACATTACAAGAGCAGCATTTTTCCAGATACCACCTTAAATCCTGCTCAGCAGATTTGGGAAGAATATAAAGGAGAAACAACCCTCTTGACAAGTTTCTGCAATCCCTCTGTTCTTTCCCTGATAGATTTCTTTTAGGAGCAGGGAATAAGGAAAAAACTATGCCAATAGACTCAAGAAATGGGGGGTTTTTTTAACAGATTCAAGGGCCTGTTAGTGAGGACCCAGATAGAAGAACTGAGCTTTTGGGGCTTTGTTCCTGTTTTCCTTAGAGGAAATTTCCCATTTGTGCCTCAGAGCACCATCAGTGCCCAACAGCTGCAGCACAAAGGTAGAACTAAATACACAACTGCATGATTAGTCTTTAAAACAGAGTTCTCCTGGTGTTACAAACTAAATGGCAAGTGGAAATGAAGTCCACCTAATTCGTAAAGAACAAATATTTGAGCCCTGTCAAGGAATGCAAAGTCCCTTTGGCAAAGGAAGCAGACAGTGAGGTTCAATACAGGTAAATGTGCAGAGTTTAATACAGTTAAAGCAAGAAAAAAGCAAAGTCTCTCAAAACAAGATAAGTTTGTATCGATTGTAGATTTACTAAATGTAGTTCAGCACACGAATTTTCGCCCAGTCCTGTCGAAATAGGGAAACACAGAGGAAAGGCAGCCCTGGGAACACAATCAGGCAGTGATGTAAGGAGGGGGATTTCTGTCACTGAGTGTTCCTGCAAGATTGATTTCATTCTGTGAGGACTGTCAGTAACCAAATTATTGCTGGTGCTTCACAAAACCTCACCAGCCGTGGAGTTCTGCAGTGGAAGCCAAAAGCATTGGAAAGATTTGATTAAAACGTAAACATTTGACAAAAGTACAATCAGAGTAATCAAAAGATGGATGTCACCGCAGGGAAAACAGCACAGCCACAAACTTTCCACCACCAGCATTCAGCCCTCCCAGGGCGAAAATCGACAGAGACCCAGAGTGATTTAGGCTGGAAAAGTCCCCCCGCAGACCATCGAGTCCAAGCTGTGCCCCATCCCCACCTTGTCCCCAGCCCAGAGCTCTGAGTGCCACCTCCAGCCCTTCCTTGGGCACCTCCAGGGATGGGCACTCCAAACCTCCCTGGGCAGCCCCTGCCGAGGCTTGAGCACCCTTTCCATGGAGAAATTCCTGCTGATGTCCACCCTGAGCCTCCCCTGGCCCAGCCTGAGGCCGTTCCCTCTCCTCCTGTCCCTGTTCCTGGGAGCAGATCCCAATCCCAACCCGGCTGCCCCCTCCTGTCAGGGACTTGTGCAGAGCCACAAGGTCCCCCCTGAGCCTCCTTTTCTCCAGGCTGAGCCCCTTTCCCAGCTCCCTCAGACGCTTCTGGTACTCCAGCCCCTTCCCCAGCTCCGTTCCCTTCCCTGGACACGCTCCAGCCCCTCAATGTCTTCCTTGCAGTGAGGGCCCAGCAATGGGCACAGGAATTGAGTTGGGGTCTCAGCAGTGCTGAGCACAGGGGGACGAACACATCCCTGCTCCTGCTGCCCACACTATTTTTGATCCAGGCCAGGAGCCATCGGCCTTTTTGGCCACCTGGGCTCAGGTTCAGCTGCCGTCAACCAGCACCGCCAGGTCCTTTTCCACTGGGCTGCTTCAGCCACTCCGCCCCAGCACTGACAGAGTTGGGCAGAAGCGATCCCAAAAACCCTGCAGACACAAAACTGGGATTTCAGCACAAGCCCTGCAGATTCCAGCACATCCCACCTCGCTCCTGCTCCCTGAGCAGCAGCCCCGCTGTGATCCAAGGGCTGCTCCCTCTCTCCCAGCGCTCAGAGAGCAGAGGGCACCCTCACACATGAGCAAGCAGGGAAGCAAAACCCATCCCCGAGCCCCTGATTAATTTATGATCCAGTGTGAGACTTGTTCCTGCTCCCCTGCACGATCCCAAGGGCTGTTCCTGCTGGTGAGGAGCTGGGATGAGATGCCAGCAACACTCAGGAGCCACAGCAGGGCTGCACAGACGGTGCCGAATCCCAGCCCCAAAGCTCTCACCGAGTTCTCCAGGCTCAGGAAAATCTGCCCTGTCCCTCCCAGCACAGCAAAAACCACTGTGCTGAAAAGTGTTTCCCAGTGCTCTCAGCAGAGAGATTAAACATTAAAGCAGACAGCAGTGCTACAAAATATTAATGCAGCATAAATAAGCCCCTTACTATTACAAGGGCTTATTAACCATTCACCTCAGCAAAATTCTCCTCTCATCTCTCTGCCTGCCTGCCTTCCAAAACGTCAGCTGCTGTGTCTGATATAGGCCAATTCATTCCTCCTAACTTCATGTTGAATTTCCTCATGCTAAAACGCTGAAAACATGACACAGAAGTCTCCAAAGAAATCTACAAAGTGCTACACAAAGCTGGCAAGTGAAGTGGACGACAGATTATTTCCCCCAACCCAAACTGAGGTAAAACATCTGCATAAACAAGAGGTGAAATCAGAAGGACTTTGCAGACTAATGTTTCTCCACCGCCACCCACTGAGAAAAGCATCACAACACAGGCAGTTACTGGACAGCTTGGAGAAATGAATTAAAAATATCCACTCTGCTGAAAGAGGTTCACAGGGCAAGAGATTTTAGCTGGTGACTCTGGGAAAAGAGATTCCCAAAGACCAAGGGCAGCAAGATGCCACAAATTGCTGGTGGCTTTTGAAACATTAAGCCAAGAGTCCTTAACTAAAGCCTTGAATATTCCTCAGAAATTCAAAATACTGAGTAGTGCTAATGCATTATCACCAGAGGGAGAAAGGAGTCATAAAAATCATTAATAGTGCGGTTATTTAATGTTTTTATCCACCTTATTCAGGAACTCTGAGTGCTGCTGTGCCACTAACAAAAATTACGATTTCTGTGGGAGCAAAGATCCCATCCCTGCCATGGCCTGGGGTGAACACTCCAGAGACACTGAAACCAAAGTCATTATGAGAAGAAAGAAATGGTGGGCGACCCCAACCCTTGTGCAATTCGGAAACCAAAAACCCCACAGGCTCGAGGAGCTGGCAGCTGGCACTTGGGGCAAAATCAGGCGGGAAAGGCAAAATCGGGCAGGAACCATCCCAAGGCACAAACAGGAAACCTTCCTACAAAGCTGCTTCCCAAAGTACAGGAGAAAGCAACTCCCAGCTCCCACAGAGACCCAGGAAGCTCCTGGATCTCCTGGCATAGGCACAGATCCTGAGAATACTTCTGGCAACTGGAATAACTGAATTTAGCAGCCCTGGTGTGGTAGGTTTAAATTTGTTATTTATTTATCAAATGTGGTAGGTTTAGATGGCAGGACATCTCTCCTACAGCAGCCACAAGACAATAACATCTCAGGGGAAGGAAATACATCCTCAAGCTCCTGTTTAGAGGAAGATTTTTCCAGGAAAAAAAAACAACCAAAAACCAAACTCCTTACCTTGAAAGCAGCAATCGGCTCATTCCCAGGAACATCCAAACCTCTTGCATGCTCCACACCACCCAAAAACACCCACACTTCATCCTTCCTCCCTCCCTTCTCTGCTAAATCCCCTTCCCAGAGCCCCTCCTGCCCAAGGGCCAGCAGCTGTTCCTGGTCTGCAGCACAGATCCCCCACAGGTGGGAGGGATAACGGGGGAATTCCAGGCACCCACGGCCCTCCTGGAAGGGCACAGAGCACCTGCAAATCCCTCCCGACACTCTGCAGGGTGTATTCAAGAATAAATGCTTGGATCGAAGTGGAATAACAGGAAATTCCATGGGATCTCAGGAGGATTAGCAGGACCAGGTGCTGTGTCCCGCTCTGGGTTCCCACAGGAGAGACATAGACCTGTAGGAGGAGGCCACCAGCGTTCCAACAGAGTTCCAATATTCCAGAAAATCTTGGGTAAAAATGATTGTTTGTGCTCCTATTTTTTTCTCCCTCCCTGAGTTTGGCTGTATCACAGAACGGCTTTAAAATTTCGTGATTTCCTTTCCCTCTCTTACCCTGAACCCCTGATATTTGTGTTATTGATCCACGCTCCTGCTCAGCCTCACACCCAACACTTCCTCCTCTGTGGAAAATCTCTCTCGTTTACTGAGGTCACCAGTTTCAAACACATCCCAGAGAGGTAATTCCTTAAATAACACCATTGAAGGGGAAAAAAAGAAAAATTAATTCCCTTTACAAAGCCCTTCATGGAGGGCACGTTGAGTCTTTTGAAGGATCCATGACCTGAACTGTCTGTAAATTCCAAAGGTCTTGGGATGGCTGGAAATGCTGATTCCTCTCCCAGACCAGGAGTGGTTATTGATACATTTGGGTCTAAATTTGAAGGGGTTTTCATGTCCCCTCAGCTTCCCCTTTTTTCAGATCCTTCCTTTTTTTCATTGTCATGCAGGGAAGTCAAACCCCTGCGCTGTGAAATTGCAAACTGTTTCCATGGAGATGATTAATATGTTCATAAATCCCCAATAATTCATTCACTGCGGGACCACCGAGGGTGAAACATTGGCTGGGAAAAGAAGAAGATGCCCTTAAAACCAGATTTTTTTTTTTTTCCCTTTTGTAAGAACCCAAATAAAGAAACAAAACTATTAAAGAAGTGCAATGCAAACAACGTGAATATTTCAAATTATCGTGTCTCCTTTAGGGTGTCATCCCAACAGGTGTCCTTTTGGATCTTAGCCTTAGTAAATGCCAAGGAATATCATCATCCAACCTTTCAATAATTAAAAGGTGGAACAAATTGTTCAACGATAATTAAGGCGCGTAGATGGTGGATTATGGTTGTTTACATAATTCCATCCTGTGAGAGCAGCTGGTGGACAATAATCCCTGTTCAAGGTCAGGATTGTGCCTTAAATGACAGCCCAGGTATGACAGGAATCATCTCCTGCGTGATGGAACTGCAGCGGCTCCGAGGGGAACTCATGGCAAATGCTGACTTGTGATGGACACCAGCGCAGACAATCCTGTCCTCAGCCAGGATTGAGCCTTGCCAAAGAGTTTAATGGGAACTGGAGCAGCTGTCAATCCTTTGGAACAGCCCTGGTTTTAAATAAGTCGGGGTTTTACTTAGATTCAAACACAGGCACCAAATTAAACGTGTTGGGGTTTCACTCTCTTTGACCTAAAATTAATAAAAAAACTGTGAACAGTGAAAAAAATAAAGAGTCAATGGTCACATTAGCACAGTCATTAGAGAGGAAATAAAAATACCTGAGAGCTTTCACACACGCTTTACCTTTTTTACTGCGTCTCCTCTTTCATGGATCATTTTCTACTAAAGCTGTGTGGATAAAATTCAGCCAAACATCCTGGGATGTGAGAGACGAGCGGAGCTTCTCCACTTACTTAATACAGAGCTCTCAGCTGATGGCAGTGCTGGAGAAACGCACTTCAAAGCACACGAGCTGAGATGAAGGGCTGCGTGTGGAAGATGAAAATGCTCGTCCCGGTCCAGACTCTCCAAAGAAGCAGAGGCAATTAATTTTAATTAGATTAATTAAAAGTCACTTGAAATTTCGCGCTGCACTTTTGGCACCCTGGGTCCCGGTTACCCGGTTTGACCCCGAGGGATCTCGGGGATTCGGGGCAAAACTTGGGATTGAAGGGGCAGAAAATGAAGCCGTTTGTTATCTCATTTTGTAGGTGACAAAAAGCATCCCAGAGTGACCTCACGGCTCCATTTCCCAAGCTGGGTCTGCACAAACACCTTGTGGTGCCTCTCCATGGAAGGTTTCAGGGAGAAACTCCCCTCACAGCTCCATTTCCCAAGCTGGGTCTGCACAAACATCTTGTGGTGCCTCCCCACGGAAGGTTTCAGGGAGAAACTCCAGGCCAGGATGAGGCAAAGCCCATTCCCTGCCAGAAGAAAAGGCCGGAGCCAACGCCTCGGACCCTCTGGATCCAAATCAATCCTGTTTTCTGCAAAGTCTGAGAAACTTTGGGAAAGGTTTGGTTGCTGGAGAGCTGGGAGAAATATGGTGAGCAGCTGAAGGCGTGCTTTGTGTGTTGGAATACGAAAGTCTGGAATTCTGAGGAGCAACTGGCAAAGCTGCACAAACTCCGCCATTCAAATTCCACAGGAATGAACTCCTGCAGAAATTCCCAAATAGCATTGACACGACTCCCCAGAGCTGCAGCAGTGCAGGATTTCCCTCCTGTTGGAGCAAATGATGATTTTTACACAAGTAAAATCGCTCTGGAGTTGCAGTGCCCTTCCTCTAACAGTGCATACATAAATACATTGCCAGGGTAAGGGCAACGTAATCAAATTGAAATATATTCCTCTTTGACGCTTTTATCTGGTTTCTCCTGTTTCTTTCCACTGGAGAAGGACTTTTTACAAGGGCATGCAGTTGTAGGATGAGGGGGAATGGTTTTCAGATGAAGTAGGGTAGATTTAGATTAAATATTAGGAAGGAATTCTTGGCTGGGAGGGTGGGGAGGCCCTGGCACAGGGTGCCCAGAGAAGCTGTGGCTGCCCCTGGATCCCTGGCAGTGCCCAAGGCCAGGTTGGACGGGGCTTGGAGCAGCCTGGGACAGTGGGAGGTGTCCCTGCCCAATGCAGGGGTGGAATGGGATGAGCTTTAAGGCCCTTTCAATTCTGTGACTCAATGATTCCTTCAAACCACCGAGTCCATGGAATTTCAAGCCACGCAGGAAAAGAGAGTTCACACCTGGCAGCTTCTTTCTAGCCCTGAGAGCAGATTCTCTATTTCCAAACCTGTTTTCCTGTTCCTGCACAGCACTTGCAGCACCAGCACAGAGCTGCCTGGAACGCTGAGCTTTTGGGAATAGTGGGTGGGGAGAGGGATAAATTCAGTGGTGCCTCAAAGTCAGCGAGGGCAGCAGCTGCTCTGGCTCCAGCCCTGATCCTGCTGCAGTGGACCAGGGCCAGGGAGACTCCTGCTCTGCCTGTGGGCTCCCATCCACGAGTCTGGATCGGGGCTGCAGCTCCTGGCTCGTGGATGAAAGGCAAATCCAAGCCCCAGCTGCAGTTAAACGCTGTGCTGGGTGATCCAGCTGCTGTGCCAGGAGCAGGGAGCAGCCTCCATCCAGCAGGAGCCTCCAAAGCACGGCCCAAAAGGGGCTGCACCTGGGCCACGCTCGCTTGGGAGCGTCCCAGCGACTGCACGGGCAGGGAACGGGGCCCTCTGGAAGCACAGAATTCCTAAATCACATCCAAAGGAGGCATTTATTAAACAGCCTAAGTTTCTCTCTTTTTCTCAGGCTTTGAATTTCTCTCTTTTTTAAGGCTTTTAATTTCTCCACCTGGAACTTATCCTCAGTACAGCCTGTCAGGCCTGTTAAGTTTTCCTACCTAAAAACGTAGGGAATCTACCCTTTATCCTGGGATCACATTCCCAACCCCTTCCATTTGGCTGTGATAAGGACACACTCCTAATTAACCAGCACTTTTTAAGAAACATTAAAGCTGTTCAGGATCCTCTCATTCCCAGCACGGGATGACTTTGGGAAGCTCCTCATCTCCATCCCTTATGGATAGGGCTGAGCTGTGGCACAAACCACAAATGGAAATCCAATTCCTGGCGCTGCTCAGCTGGACTTGGATCATGGAACCACCTCAATAGTCAATAGCATGGAATTAACAGCAATAAATGCTATTTCTGCTGGTAATTGTTTCAGGTTCAGGCCTGGGTTATCCACTGTTGTGAGGAAAAGCTGCGGGATTTATCTCCTGAAACTGGCCCTAGCAGCTCAGTGAAGCAGGGAAGGCTTTGGAAAACCTTGTCCCAGTTTGGATTGATCTTTAGTTTTACAGCTTTGGGCTCTTCTCAATAAGCTGGGTTGTTTTGTAACTCAAAGTCTTCATTCTCTCAGCACCAAGGGACTTCTGCAAATGAAATTCTGACTGGGCAGGTTGTCTAAGATCTCCTGTTCTGCCTATATCTGCTTTCTGTTTTTAAAACAGATCCTAAATCTGGTTTTTCAAACGAATTTGTGTTGTTAATTCATTTTTTGGCTGTTTTTTGCAGCTTTTTTCCTGCCCGTATGATAGACCAGCAACAAACAAACTCAGCTTTAACAGCATGTAAAATTTGGCTTTCATGAAGAGCCACAAGGATGCTGTTTAACCCTTCCAGGAAAAAAAAAAAAAAAAGAAGGGCTGAGTTCCCTCCTTAAGTTTCTCAGCAAATCTTCATTAAACCCACGAGGGGAAAACAACAAAAAGTTTTACAGTATTTTAAAAAAAAATAAAAATCCATAAATCAAATTCCAGGTCATTTTCCACCTCTTCTCCAGCCCAGTTTCACGTAGGTAGATGGGAGCTGTGCTCCTCCTGCACAATAAAGTACTTTCAGCAATTTTTTATGACAAGATGAAATTCATCCTTGTCGGTACCTCAGCATTTCCTGAGCTGTGGAGAAGTTGTCACTCAGAGAGAAAGAAAATTTTAGGTCTAATTACCTCCACCAAGAGGAAAATGTGTCCTTACAAGCATAAAGTGAGCAGCGAATGCATTTATTATAACAAATCACCCAATAACGTGGCCAGCACAAGGAGATTCGGCGCTGGGATGCCACGATATCATTTCAAAGAGAAAAGACAATCTTTATCAACCACCCAGCAGCTTTTAAAACAGATTTACTGATGGGGACAAGCTGTGTGTAAAACAAGGAGCTCGTAGTCTGCTGCTCCTTCCGTATTTTATTTATAGACTCCCCAATTTGCCAGCTAACCACCCAATCTGTCTTGGAAATGTTTCATGAAACTGCTGCTCTCTCCTAGTTCATTTTGCTGGCTGAAATCCCTTGAATTGTTGCTCCCAAAATTGGACACTTGATGATTTATGAGGACAATGAGTGCTCGCTGCTCACCTCAAACGGGCAGAGAAAATAATTGTTATTCATTTTTATGCCTTCCTTTATTTTTCCTCTCTTCGAGCACTGTCTCCTAATGTGTCTTAAAACCACGTAATTTTAGGAATGGAAAGAGTTATGAGCTCCTGTCCAAGGGCTGATATTGAAATGTGCTGGATGGTCACAGGTTCCAGAGGGAGCAAAGGGAAGGAAGGACCTGGATCAGCCCTGGATCCTGGGCCTGATGGAATGATCCTCTCTGGTGGTTTTTAAAAAAATAAATGAGGCTGCACCAAAAAAAAATTACAATCTTTTTAATCAGTGTTTCTCTCTGATGCAGCACTGCACACCCTCCTTTGCTCTGAGCAGGAAGGGAACGAAGACACCGACACCGGCAGCTCTTCCTGGATCTCCAGGAGTCATTAAAATCCCACAGCTACTGCGGAGGATTGAATTAAATCAGAGGAAAAGATCGACCCTCAAATTGTAAAATAAACTGCCAGAAGCAGGGTGGTAATCACAGAAGACTGTGATTACCAGGAGAGGGTTTCTACTTTGTGCTCCCACCCCTAACACTTTATAGGCTGATCCTAGACCTGGTTATTTGTTCCCAAAAAGTTCCCAGCTACTGCATTGCTCTGCAAAAGGTGGATGAGTTCCCTGCATCAAATTCCTGTGTAAACTTCCAGGAAAAAATGGGCCTGTAAAAATCTTTTATTTAATTTTCATTTTTTTCCCTACAAATCCTTATGGAAGAGTTGCATTGGCACAAGATCAGCACTCAGAAGAGAAAACCAAAATAGGATATGGGGGCCTGAACTGGGTCTCAGAGACCCTAAGACAGAGAAAACAGGGAAAACCATCCCCATAAATCTTCTGGGTGTGATTCATGATCATTTTGAAGGCTTTATTCATCCTGGCAAAGCCACCCTTTGGAGACAATCATATATTGGATTCCTCGTCAGAATAAGCTACAAAATATTCTGTGCCTGGGATTCCTAAAAAGAATCCTAAATATTGATAAGCAATGTCATTATCTAAGAGTACAGGGAGATTTCGAATTTGGTGTGATGGGTTTGACATTTGAACTTATCTCTTTCCTGCGTGGTGCATCTGCTTTTGGAAAATGCCTCACAAACATCCACTTTTCAGTGGTTCTGTTCAAAATGGGAACTGCAGTGATGGAGATGAGGTGAGAATTTCACTTCATCACTGTATAAAATATATAAAATTTATAAAATATAAATTTTTGGACAATAATCATTCTTGGATAAAATTGAGCTTGGGGTGCTCAAAATATTTTAATTCCAAGTAACAAAAAAATGCTACAGTGGAGGGGAGGAAAGGGAGAGGGAGAGGAAAAGGAGCTCAAAAAAATAAGGGACTCTCTCAACACCGAAGTATTTTTAAAAAAATCAAACCCAAACTGAGTCAATTAGTGCTATCCATGCCATTCATATTAATTAAAAAATGCTTATCACCAGATTATATTGCTAGTTTGCACCATCCTTACTTCATTAGCGCTAATTGGAAGTAATTACGACTGATATGTGAAATATTTAATTAAACGATTTATCTGCTTCTATTGTCATGTTTCTGGAGCATCTGCAGCGTTGCCAGGACTACAATTCTACCTCTGGACCTTCTGGGAGCCTTCCCAACCTCCCCTGTCTGTTCTCGTTACGGGTCGGAGTCCGATGGCTCAGGAAGGGATCCAAACCTCAGGCTTCACCTTCCCCTCAAGGAATCGGTGCCCTGAGGGAAGAACTGATGTCTTTTTGCCCTGGTTGCTGAGAAATTGAGATGCAGGCAGCCACACAGATATTCCTGTCTCCTTCCAGCACTCTCCTCTTCCCTTCGGAGTCGTCTACGAGATTCAGCTGAATCTGACTGACCAGGAAACGCAGTTTCTTTCCTCCGGGTTTCACGTGTGGGCACAGAAAAGGGGCTGTGAGGCCTCAAAATGGGATTCTCGCTTTTACTTCTCAGATCCTTGAATCGCAAAACCTGGAAGGTCCAAGAGCCTCCCCCTGAACCAGAGGAGGGGAAGCGAAACCCAGAACCGGTGGCTCAAAAGTTCTGCAGCTCTTTTCCCCTCGGTACCGCCAAGGACTGACAGGAGCAGTGAAAAACAGGTTCTGCTCCATTACCTCCCCAATCACTGCTGTTCCTCTCTTTGCTCCCAGGAATGTCTGCTGGGAATGTTGGCGCAGCTGCTGAGGGCGAGGATGGGAGGCAGCAGAGCTGATCCCACACCCGTCGGCTCGGGAGCCCTCACGGCACAGCCCGGGCACGGTGAGGGCTCCTCTGCTTTGCACCAACACTTCTGGCTGCAAAGAACAGCCACAGAGCTCACAGGCTCTGTGAACTCATGGAATCGCTCGGGTTGGAAAAGATCTCCAAGATCAAGTCCAGGCTTGGCCAAATACCACCTTGTCAATCAATCCTCATCACCAAGTGCCACATTTGGGTTGTTGAACCCTTCCAGGATTGGTGATTCCACCACGGCCCCTTCCAATGCTTAATCACTCATTCAGTGAAGAAATTCTTCCTAAAATCCAACCCGAACCTCCCCTTGAGGCCGTTTCCCCTTGTCCTATCCCCTGGGAGAAGAGGCCGACCCCCAAATTCCATTGTGCCCCATTGAAAGGTTCACTGTAGGTAAAAAACTGTTGTTTTCTGTCCCAATATCCTATAAACCCCATTATTTTATATTAAATGCAGCCTTGTGATTACTCTGCCCGTGCTCCTGTCACTCTGGAACCAGCAGCACCGTTAGATGGGTGTATTTGGAAAGCTACACTTCGAAAAGATCCTTTTCATTGTGTCACAGGACCAATGATTCCTATAAAATTGTTTCTTTTTCCCAAACCACACCACATAACTTGGTCATAAGGCACTGCCAGGCTTCAGGATCTCTCTCAGACACAAAATGAATGGTCTGAATCATCGACTGCAGCTTGGCTAAACCCGGCTCTTCACGCTGGTGAGGGAAAAGTGCCTTTTATAATCTCATAAACCGGGAGGCTGAAATTATCACTGCAGTTGTCAAGAGTTTTATAGAGATTAAATCTCCTCCATGATAGACTGGTAGCAAAGCTGAGGGTTGGTTTATGAGGGGAAAAAAGCAACCATAAAGAGAGAATTGGCTTTGCTCGCTCTCCCCAAACCTTGTTTGAAAACTCTTCCTGGCAGTCCTACAACAACATCAACAACCACAAAAGCACAAAACCACAAAAAATGAACAGTTTCTTCCTGATTTTGTCCTTCCTCATGAACTATCGTGCTACAAGGAGCATCACCTCCTGCAGGAGATGGCTTCAATGGGAATTGGGGACATTTTTAGGGAAAGAAATGCACACTCAGGAGCGGGGCAGTCCCGAGACTAAATCTTTTCACTTTGGCTCAAGAGTGGGGCAGTGCCTTGGGGACGTGTTTTTAGCTGCCACATTTTTGAACAAAAAGCTCGTGAGGAAATCAATTTTAGGGCAGAGAATGCAGTTTGGATCACAGAACCACAGGAATTGGGTGCTGGGAGGAGAAACCTTGGGAATATCTTTGTGGTCTGCGCAGCAGAGCCAACCCCACCAGAGGTGCTGAAGGATTTGTCGGCCAAGGTTTTGCTTTGATCCAGCTCACTCCACATGGGGAATTACATTCATTTATTCAGATAATTACCTGGAATTAGCTTTTTATCACTCCCTGGATAAATCCATTGGAAATCAGTCTGGCATCCAGCTGGAGACTAGGGAGCATTGTCCAGCTTGAGTCTTCCATCCACGTTGTGGGGATCAATAAAGGGGGTTGCAATTAACTCAAAGTGGATGAAAAGCCTTCCCCAAACTCACAGGAAGCTTTTATGGAAAGTTGTGGTTGAGTGTTTTTGTTAAAGGACAAGGAGACAGTCGAGTAGCCCAAATCCATATCTCAGGAATTATTTAATGGCAGATATTCCCAGCAGATGCCGAACGCAGCTCTCCCAGAGATAATGAAAGAAAACTAATCAAAGCAACGCTTTGAAAACGAGAAAAACAGACCTCGCAAACTCCATTCTCACCACCCTCACCCCGTGACAGAACTTCTTAAATCAAAGAAACTGCGACTTTTTTGACAGAATCGACACCATCTGTAAATTCAGGCGAAAAAAACAGTCACTTTTCCCCCAAAAAGTTCACATTTGGATTACTTTTCCTTCATGTTAACTTTCAAATAAGCCTTCCTCCTGCATCCAGCCAAAGCCTTTACTCTGACATTGCCTTGAGATGCTCTGGCTGTTAGTAATAATAAGGACAAGTGAGAAATTATTAAAAGAGATTTATTGAAAGTGACTGAATGCTCCAGGGTACCATAGGAGGAGGTTCGATCCTCAGAACAATTTTATACAGCATATTGAGGCTGTTCAGACTTTCAACTCACCAAAAAAAAAAAAAAAATATGGAAAGTTTCTCCTGATTCAGAGCTACTTTGACACAGCTTCAAAGCAGCAGCATCTCAAAGCAGCGTTGAAGGAAAAATGGAAGTATTTTACAATGACAGCTCTAATATCTGAACTCAGCCTAAAAGCTGTCAAATAAATTAATGGTGATCTAGCAGCTCTGGTAGGGAACCTTCTCATGTACAAATGGCCTTGGGTTTCAGCCTACTTTTTCAGGACAATGTATTTGTAGAGGAATTTAGGAAATTTTCATTCGTGCTGCCGGTTTGTGGCGCTTGACCGTGACAAATCCTCTCGGTAATTGTTGACTACAATGGCACACGCCTAAAAACATTTTAAAAATATGATTATCCAACTTATCTGAGCAGCCTGGTGTGGTGAAAAGTGCCCCTGCCCATGGAGGGGGTGGTATGAGATGAGCTTTAAGGTCTCTTCCAACCTGAACCATTCTGTGATTATTTCATTTTCCCTGAAGGCAATGAGGTTGGGGTTAAACAGCACCTGCATTCACCAACATCTGCTTTTTTGGGGTTATTTTTCCTTAAATGTTTGTATTTCCCCTCACAGAATCATTAAGGTTGGAAAAGACCTCCAAGATGATCATCTCCAACCTTTAACTGAGCACTACCACGTCCAATGAACCATAAATTTTGGACACTGCCAGGAAGGAGATGGGGGTAATCCATGAATTCTCTCAGCTAGGGAAGGACAGCTGGGAATTACTTCAGGAGAGTTTGATTTGCAAAATCCACAGTGGGTCCAATATCGCTTTGGCTGCACAATTCCAACATCTTGTGGATGCAATCAGCGTTTCCCGCGTGGCCACAAACCCAGAGGGCCGAGCTGGGATGAACTGAAGCCTTTCCATTAATTTATGGCAGAGGAGGATGAAGTGGATCATGAACTCCAAGGGGAAGAGGCAGAGTGGGTCTGCCCAGGTGTATTTTTTAACGCAATTTAAAAGGAAAGGATTTCTTTCGCTTAGTTTGAAAGGTGAAATCTTTGCTACGCCTCTTAAGGCCTAAAATTGCCACTAATGATGGCTGCTAATGTCATTTGTGACACTGCAGCCTCAGCCACAGCCGGGCGGAGGCAGAGAGGATCAGATTTCCCTGCTGGGAGCAGGGAGAAGGGAATGATTTCAGCAGGGATGGCAACGTGTTTTCAATTATTTCAGAGAGAAATTAATTTGGCCTGTGGGGTTGACCAGGTTCAGGAGCATTTCTCACTGGAATTTCCCACATTTCTCATGCGTGGCTGCAAAGGCCACAGCCACTGGGAGTGCAGGTCAGGCACCAGCCAGGGTTATCCAATCTTTTTTACGGGAAGCGTGTGTCTTGTTCCTCCTCATGTCCAGCAGGAGAAAGGATAACAAAGAGAAACCTGAAAGTCAGAAATACCTTTGCAGGAACTCAAAAGTGTTCCAGCTGGGAAGAATGACACTTGAGGACGTGGTTAGTGCTGGGATAACAGTGGCACTCCGTGATCTTGCAGGGCTTTTCCAGCCTAAAAATGGAAATCTAGGAACAATCCAGAGAACCGGCAAAGCAATGGAAACGATGGATCCGGAAAGCGAAGCACAGCAGCCTTTCCTGCCATCACCAGTCCCAAGCACGGTGAGGAGTGACCATGGAAATGGGTGAGATTCCAAAGGGAAATGCTCCTCTGCTCCCATCAGTGGAGGCGAGGAGGGGAGAAGCAGGGGGAGGTCCCACAGAGCAAAATGCCAGAGGAGTTCTCCAGCCGAGCTTGTACCAATGGCTTGGCTGGGCATCCTTTCAGGAAGGCAAAGGGATTCCAGTGTCCTGCCGGGCTTTCTGTTGACTCTCTCCTGTGGAATTTGACTCCTGATCAAGGTTTAAAACGTTAAAAGGGAAGGTAAAACACGTAAGGATGGGGGGAAAGTCACAACAACACTTGAAGCGTTTCTTAGAATCATCACAGAATGGTTTGGGTTGGAAGGGACCTTAAAGCCCATCCCACCCCTGCCATGGGCAGGGACACCTCCCACTGTCCCAGGCTGCTCCAAGCCCTGCCCAACCCGGCCTTGGGCACTTCCAAGGGATCCAGGGGCGGCCACAGCTTCTCTGCTACAGGAATTCTTGGGTATTTACTGAGTGAACATTCCCCTGTAAACACAAATTTTTCAGTCCTCGCCCATTCACAAATAAAGAAATCATAAATCCCAACCTAACTCCAAATGGTGCCGTTTAAACGCACGCTGGCCTTTTGTTGGAAGCTGTGGGGTTGATTCTAAATTAGGTGAAATTTTAATTGCTTTGCCTGCTCCTCTCCTGTGTCAGGGCTGGAGCTGGTGATATGCTAAACGGTGACTACCCAACATAATTTAAATGTGTATTAATTAACAAGGGTAAGTTTAAAATCAATTTGCACAAGGGAAAAATTAATTGAAACATTTGGAAAATTATCTCCAAAATCCCTTTCACTTCCAAAAGGACAGGAGAAGAAAATCCTCGCGATTACAGTCTGCAGAAAGTGTCTGCTCCTTGGATTTTTGTTCCAGGACTGCCCTGGTTTTAATGCAACTACAAATCACTTCCTCGGCTTTGACATCCAATATAAATTTTGTTATATCGAGACTTTGGGGACT
The DNA here is from genome assembly GCA_013398855.1 of Mohoua ochrocephala. Taxonomy (NCBI): domain Eukaryota; kingdom Metazoa; phylum Chordata; class Aves; order Passeriformes; family Acanthizidae; genus Mohoua; species Mohoua ochrocephala. The sequence goes on along the minus strand of VZTA01025933.1, from coordinate 36,184 downwards.
CTGCAGTAAGAAGCTTTTAGGATTATTTGGACATTTTGAAGTTTGTTCTTACCTTCCAACTGCGTTCAAGTGAGACAGGCCCAGGGAGGCAGATTTCCAAAAGCTCCTGGTGTTCGTTGGGTTCTTGTGGATGTTTCCCCAGAAGGGAAAATTCTCCCAGTGCTTTTCACTCAATTCCCACAGCTCGGAGCTGCAGAACTGCTGAAGCTCTCAGGGAAACTCAGGAATGCCACAGCCAGCAATTCATTTTCTTGGATGCAAATTTTTCCACACTTGGGATGCTTCTCCCACGAGCAGGAGTCGGATGGGTTCCTCCAGACGTGCTGGAGCTCAGGTGGGATCTGGACCTCCCAGCTGCTGCTCTGCTGGTCCAAACCAGCGGCCCAACAAATCTGCATCCATCTCTATCCTCTCTGTTATCTTAAATTTTATGGGTCACACCATAAGAGGATTTGGTTTGTTGAATTTTAATGTCAGAAAAAATTAATTATTTGAGAATGAAAGCGTAGCGAACTGGTTTGGCTTTTAGCAAAAACAACTTCCATCCATGCCAATCATTCCTTCCTTGAGGGCTGGATTTTCTTTGGACCTTCATGTCCACACTCCTTCCTTTAGCTTCACTTCTTTCACCTGCCTGACTCTTCCCAAATCCAGAGTTCAGCCCAATTCCCAAGTCAGGGCTTGGAGAGCACAACCAGATACAACAACAACTCCTCCTTTTCCAATAAAACCCGTGGAGATAACACCTTCCAGCGGGCTTTAATGAGACAAATGAAATCTCCTTGGGTTGTGTTTTACCTCAGTCTAAAAGGAAATTATTCCCCAGTAATTCACTGGAGTGACCCTCTGCAAGCAATATGAGCTGAAAGCACTGCACTTTGTTATCTTTATAAGATCAACACACAGAATTCAAGGTGCCTGAAAATTCCTTGGAACAGCACGACCCCGTGTTAATAATGGGATGTGAAACCAATGCTTTGGGACTCTCAGGGGGAAAATGATTTATTTATAAAGCACCTTTTCTCTCTCAAGTGGCACCGAATCACTCCAGGTCACAGGTAATTAAAGCACAGGAAATGAAGGATGGGATTTAAGAGCTGGAGCTCCTTCATTTAGCAAAGTGCCCCACAGATCACAAAATCATGGAGTTATTTAGGTTGGGAAAGACCTCGGAGATCATCGAGTCCAACCTCATGAAAGGTCATGAATCAACTGTGTAAACACAGCAGTCCACAGCCCACAATCACTGCAAAAGCACAAAACTGGGTTTTTTAAAAAAAATCCTCTCTGAAAGCTCCTTTTTCTTTAATAAATGAGCTCCATTTTTTCATTAGGACAAATAAATAAATAAAAATGCTCCGTAAATAAATACATCCCAGCGAACACCCTGGGAGCACTGCAGCTCTACCGAGTCGTAACTCCCAGCAAAAGGAAATTTGGATGTCTTATCTAGACCTGCTTGTTAGCATTGATCCTGGGAGTGCCAGAACAGCACAGGCAGTGATCTGAAAAGGCAGGGGAAAAAAAAAAAGCCCACACAGAACCCGAAGCGCTTTTCAACTGGATTGGAAAAAAAAAAAAATGCAGACAATGAAGTTTTTTTTCCCTTTACCTGGCGAGGGATGATATTTCAACTATTTGATCTGAGCAAAGGAGGCATCTGCTTGAAAATCCAGCAGCCAACGAGGCTTGTTATACAAGCAAGGTTGTTTTCTTCAGTGATTTTCGAGAGCAAACTTTCCCCCACGAAAGGCTGATGACAAACAAGCTCCGTGCTTTGACATCTGCCGTACGAGCTGAGTTGGCTAAATTGAATCCCCTTCTGTCTCCTCCAAAGTGCCTTGATATGGGAGCAAATAGGGAAAAGAGGCTTTTCTCTGCCTGTTTCAAAGCTTTCCCAAAGAGAATCATAACTGACAGGAGACGCAGTGTGCGAGTTGAAGAGGAAAAGCGGGAGCGGGGAATTAACGCGTGGAAATCGGGAGGTGATTTCTCCTCTGTAAATGGGCCTGGCCATATTTACAGATCAATTCAGAGCTCTCCCCAGCCTTTTCTCCACCTTCCCACTCTGCTGCATAAGAAAGAAGCTGAAATTAGGGGCCACTGCTCATCTACAGCAGCTTTGGAGGGGTCAGGTGGTTGGAGAAGTGAGGACTCCATGAGGAGGTCTCAGGTGAGGAAAGTTCCCTGCAGAAAAGACGGGACACGAGGAATTGCTGCCATCTGCTCACTTTCACAATTCAAGGAGTTTTGTTGTTCTCTAAGTTGTTTTAATTGGGGTTTTTCCACCTTCAAGGGCTGCCCAGGGAGGTTTGGAGTCCCCATCCCTGGAGGTGTCCAAGGAACGAGTGAACTGGGCAGGGTGACAAGGTGGGGATCAGTCACAGGCTGGATGAACTTGGAGGGTTTTTCCAATCAAAATCATTCTCTGACTTCCTAATTTGTCTTTTGCCACTTTTCACCATTCAGGCTTTTGATGGAATCTGCTCCTATTTCCCTACCAAAGCATTTAAGCCTTCGGGAGTGTGGGGTGAACTAAATATTTCTGGTTTATGCTCTTGGAAGAGACTCCACGCTGTCCCTGCGTTCCTTTCCCAGCCTTGTCTCCCAGTTCGAGCTGTTATTTTCCCTTAGCTGCTCTGTCAGGACTTTGACTCATCGTTTTTGTCAATCAGAAAGGATTGTGAAGGATTTCCTCCCCAGCTGGGACAGGATCTGGAGCCCAGGAATGATCCCAAGCCAGCTGGGTTGTGTGAAACCTCCTGTCTCCTGTGCACATCACAGCGAATCCCCTCAAGTTGATTTTCAATTATTGAAAAATGGCTTTAAATACCAAACTGTGCTGCAGAGACAAGGAGCCCCAGATTGTATAAAAAGATCTCTTTTGTCCCTTTGGAAATCAATTTATTGCTCAGAGCTGCTCCTTAAGCTGATGTTTGCTTTTCAGTCACATTGAGCCCCTCCAGGATACTCGGTGTCCTATCATCCTCAAGCTGGGGGATTTTAGGGATGCTGGGAAGGAGGTTTGGAGGGATGCTCAGAGGGAGAATCTGCTCTGCGAGGGGAGGAATGAATTCCAACAGTTTTGGACCTCCAGTCCTTTGGCATACATTGAGGGAATGATAAAAAGATATAAATTAAGAATCATATTGAAAAAAAAAAAATTTAAAAAGAGGGATTTGAACTGTTTGGGAGGGGGCGGCTTTGCACAAAACCTGTCCCCACAATTTCAGAACAACCAGCAGCGATTGAGCTCCCCCAGCTCACACCCAAGCCACTTCCTGCTCGTTGCGGTGCCTTTTTATGGGGCTGACAAAACCCAGAGGCAATTCCAGCTTTTCCTTGGGAATTCCGTGGATATTCTGTCCACTCAGTGGGGTTTCAGGTGGATGTAGATCAGCCCTGGGCACCCGGGCCAGGCTGGATCAATCCAGCCCCGTTTGTGTCAAAGGCACTGACGGCAGCTTGAAAAGGGCTCGATAATCAGCTACTCTCTGGAAGACAAAGTCAGCCCTCAAAGGCAAAGTTCTGCAGGCACTTTCTTAAGAAAGTTGGCCAGGAAAAACTGACTTTATTAATTATTCAGCTCATCTAATTGACTCCCAGTTAAACAGCTCCATGCATTCTCTAACGAGGCAAAAAATCACCTGAAGATTCCTTTGAAATTCTGCTTTTCTGCTCAGGAGTGGGGTGGGTTTGATCAACACCTGAAATATTAAAATATATCTTTAAACTTAAAGAATCCAAACGCCTGGAAATCATCCACAACGAACATGGCTTTTCCTACGATATAGGAAATTATACAGCAAGAGATAGAGATTGAGAATCCAAATGAGTTCTTTGTAGAGAAATGGGGTTGGACCAAACACATTTATCAGCATTTCCAGTCAAATGTCATCCCGATTTTTATATGAGCAATGTTTGCTTAACAGGCTGAGATATGTTTTATCCAAAATGAATGTAATTCATCCAAATTTAAACCATTTCTATTCCGAATATTCACCCACCACCAGCTCTGGTTTATTCCTTTCAATCCCTCCCCGTGCTCATTTTTCAGCTCTCGCTGTCCCCTTGCATTGCTCCCCATAAGGTTTTTATCCACTAAACCAATTTTATATCTATTAAAACATTTCAATAACGCTCTAATTTTCAATTTCAACCGTATTTTGCTGTCCCTTTCCCCTTTGCTGAGTGAAATCCCTGCCTTCTGGGTGTGCACCCCACCTTCCACCTGCACCAGCTTCTCCAGCAGAGCCCCAGCCATGGATTTGTTCTCTGTTCAGACACTTCACAGTCATCAAACAGAGCAGCCACTCTCATATCGACGAGAAATCTCCACTTGCAACGAAGAATGTCAATTGTTCAATATTTCAGGATTCTGTCTTAAGCTCTGCCAGGCCTGTTACTCCCACAAGTGACAGAACCTGGCTTCTCCCCAGCTCCACGAGAGGCAAACACCAAAGGCCGCTTTTTGCTGATGCAGTTGGAAGGATTTGGAGCATAATTAAAAAGCCGAAAGGATTTCAGAAAGTTGGAAGGAAAGGTAAGGAGAATAAAGGCAAAACAATTCAAAAAGATGAGTCTGGGGCGAAAAAAAATGCACTCCTGTCCTCTATATTCTGATTTTTTTAAAATTCTAATTTTACTGATAGTATAATTTTGCTCCTCAGATACTCTCTGGGCATGGATGATCCTGAGCAAGGGTTATGGGAATCAGGTGGCTGCTCTTATCCCAAGGCAGGGATTTAACACAATCTTGGGTGGTTTTTATGCTTTATTGGAAGAGACAAGGAGAGTTTATGTGCTCGGTTAACACTAAGCAGGAATTTCCAATGAGGAGTCTCAGCTCTCCAAGCCAGGCAGTTCCTGCCTGGGAGAGCATCCCTGATTTGCCCTGGATCTCGGAAAAGCTCTCTCAGCTAAACTGGAACTGAAAGCAGCACTTCTGGAAGTGCTGTTTGGTGCCTTTTAGGCCTTTTCTGTTGGTCTTTCCCGGTTTTCTACGGTGAGGTGCAAAATTCCTCCTTTCCAGCTCCGTACCTTTTCAAAGGATTATAAAAAAATCCTGTAGCTGGGTAAGAATAGTGGGATGAACGTCTGAAAGTGCCTGTAGTGGGAACAGACCTTGGGGCCGTGCTGGGAATGAGCAAGGATTGGCAGCAGAGAGAGTTGGGATTGATCAGCCTGGAGGAGAAAAGGCTCCAAGGAGGCCTTTAGAGCCCTTTTCAGTGCCTAAAGCAGCTCCAAGGGAGCTGGAGAGGGACTCAGGACGAGGGATGGAGCGACAAGACACAAAAGCAGCATTTCTGTGACCAGGGACACGCAAAGATTTGTCACTAAAAGCCATCATTCCTCCCGGGCTCCCACAAGTGACACTGCAGTGACTTCAGAGCCATAATCTGTCTCTAACAGAACAAATTCAGGCTGTCAGCCTCCTTTGATTCCAGCATTAACTCCAAAAAAAAAAATTTATTATCAATTATCCCTTCAATTTTTCAGGAAACTTGGGAATTGTCTGTGTTTAACAGAAGGTGACTGCAGTACCTCAAACTCCTTTTGCATCAGCTGCGAGGAATTATGATTTTCCCTGGCAATGCTGGATTGTTGAAGGCATCTTTTATTTTGGGGACTTCAGGCATGTCTCAGGCATTAATTCAGGAGGGCTGGCACCAGTTCCCCCTCGGAGGAAAGCGCTGCTGTCCCTTTTCCAGGTGAGCCACGGACACTTTAAGTGCTTTGCTTGAGGCCAGGAGTGAGTCACTGGGAGAACCAGAGCATCTCTCACGCCGCTGCCAACACCGGCTCACGGAAAGAACGGGAATAATTCACGGCAACCTCGGAATTTATGGCGGAATTTAAGGAGTTCACGGGCTGAGCCCGCTGGACTAAGAATCCTTCAGCTATAATTGCTGTGGTTATTGTTCGTATCCATTCTCACATGACTACTTGGGAAAGAATTCCACAAATATATTCTGTCTAATGCTAAAATAACCAGATTTCCCTAAAAGACACCCCTGCTGAATTCATTAAAAACAACCCAAATGCCACGAAAAACCCGCTAAGACCCAAGCCCACAGTTTGGGACACCCCACCAGCCACTTTCCATCCCTAAAAAGCTGCAGTTGCTCACAAAAAAGGGAACAAGGGCCGTGACTTTTCCAGGGGCCTTCGCCAAGCTGGGATTTGTTTTTCGTCCTCCTAAATGAGAATTTCCAACGTACAGCTGTCGTTTGCAGGAGAGAGCTGTTTATGGATCATTTCCTAATATTTTGTGTGTTCTCCTCTCCTTTCAGCTATAAAAAGGAAATTGTTGGTTATGATTCATTGGTTAGACCAATGCAAATGCTGCCCTTTAAATATGGCGTGATTAATTTAATAGTTCACTTCTGCTGCAGGAAATTATCCCCTGGATAGAAACAAACAGTCCAATTCCCGAGGAATTTCACATTGTTTTTATAACACTTCCAGCAATGGTATAAACAACTCAGAAGTCTCTCAGAAACGTTTCCAGTGGTAATTGCCATATGTCACTGGTAAAAATTATCCTAATTCTCGCTCCATTACAATAAAATGAAATATTTCCATGGAAATGACACTGGAGTGTTTACCTGGTGGTTTCCCAGCCTCTGGATGTTGTGATTCCCAGAGTGACTGGGTTTTTAAATTGTTTTAGAAAGGGGAGGCTAAAATATGCAAATAAGTCCAAGGCACAGAAAGCAGCTCAATTCATTTTCGGGAGGTGCTGAATGGGAGGATTTCGAATAGAATTTGGTTGTAGGGGGAGAAAAAAACCCCAGCGTTGCCCAAATCCATCAATCTTCCCACAGGACCAAAACTCTCTGTCGTAGCATTCCATATTTCCATATCCATCATCTTCCTGGGGACAAGCAACTCTTTTTGAGAGGTATAAAATACCTCGGCTGCTGAGCACAGCTTTGTCACGTTCCCGGGGCAAGGATGGCAATTTTTTACATGGAATTGCAACGTTGGAGACCCTTGGAATGGGAAATTAGCCACTGCACTCTGCAATTTGGCTGTCAGCAGGGAGGAGGAGATTCCTCCTGTGAATCCCTCAGGATTTTCCTGCAGTGCCATGAAAGTGTGCCCCGTGCTGGCCTTGCAGGTGCCTGATGCGACAACTCTTGTCTTCACAATCCACCTGCGCCTCTGTTTTGGGGTTGGGAATAGGCTGGAATTTTCCCCAGGTGGCTCCAACTAAACCAAATCTGCTTCAAAAACCACACTGGAGGTGACCAGCTGCATCTAAAGCACTTTAGAGTCAATTCATTTGGACAAGGAAGGGCTGGGTGGGGCTAAATCCACACCATGAGCAACCCCAAATGTCACTGTGGGTTCTCCAAGGCCAGACCTGCAGAAGACACCACAGACACCCCAATAAAGTCACACCAGCCACCCCGTTTTGCCAAGATCCCAAGTGCTGCGGGTGATTCTCGACACTGATGGAGAGAACACCAGGCTCACTCAGTCCTTTGCCATGGAAAACACCAGGAAAAGCCCAAAAAAAGGCTGGAGTTGTGGGCCTGCCTCTGCAATTGAAGGAATCTCTGCAGGAAGAGCTGGACTGGCAATGTGCCGTGAGCCTGCAGTCCCTGGAGGTCCAAGGAGAGGCCCAAATTCCCATTCCAGGGAGATTCAGACCGAGCACATCCATCTTTAATGATGGAGCACACGGGAACATCCTCTTGGATTTATCATCTCGGGCTGTTGCTTTTCATTTAAAGCGAGCTCAATTTAATCTTTTGAAGTTTAGGAACAGGTACAGCGGCAGCCTAAAAAGAATCTGTGGGGTTTGACTGCTCAGCCCATGGTAGGAGGCAAAGAAACAAACCCGACTGTCCTTGTTCACGTCTCCTTGTGGAAAAGCTGAGGAAGAAAGGACAGAGGAGGAAACTGCCAGGCCCTGGACTTGTCTCAGGGCTGGAGGTCAAACGTCTCGACATTGTCGTGTTCATCCAGACCCAGCCTGAGCTCCCCGGTGTCCCCAGGGGCTCCAACATATGGCAGTGCTGGAGAAAGTCCCCTGGCCTGAAAAGGAGGTCGCATTAATATTTCAGATCCCATTCCAGCACGAGTCCTTCAAGAGAGTTTCCAGCGCTTCTCCGCGTACCTGGAAATCCTCTGTTCAGCTGCTTTCTTACCCAGGCACACGTGGGGATGTGTCCAGCTGTGCTCTGCAGCCTCAAACATCTGCCTAGAGCTCTGCCACCTGCCTGGGCCAGCTGTGACCACACATTCTGTCACCAATCAGATGATAAATGACACTGAGGGATGTTGTGTGGAGGAAATCAGTGACCCTTTGACAGCGCCAGGGGACACACCCTCCTACTGCCCCTGGGGTGGTTCAGGTTGGGCATCAGGAGGAATTTCCCCATGGAAAGGGTGGTCAGACGTTGGAAGGAGCTGCCCTGGGAGGTTTGGAGTCCCCATCCCTGAAGGTGTCCGAGGAATTCCTGGAGGTGGCATTCAGTGCTCCGGGCTGGAATCGGTCACAGGTTGGACTAGATGGCCTTGGAAGGCTTTTCCAACCCCAATGACTCTAATTAAGCTAAAACATTAAACCAACTGAATTTTCTAATGGAAATGATTTGCCCTTTCCCAATCACCTGAGCCCAAAGCCATCTCCTTTATCAGCATTACAGCACAGCAGGGGAACAAAGCTCATAGGGAGACCCTGAATCAGCTCTGCAATTGTCTCCACCAATTATGGAAATTGGCCATTTCCATACATTTTAAACTTCTCAGCATTCTCCGAAGATCTTCCCAAGAAATAAACCTTTTTATATGATCAATTCATCCAGCACAAGCGAGCAATACAGATCAGTGTTACGCACATCTCCCGGTCCAGGCAGCTTTCCAAAATACCTTTGCCATGAATTTCAACTAATTAAGTCATTTCCAAGGTACAATATTGCCTGGAAGAAGAAGTTAATGAAATGAGTATATGATCCTTTAGCTAAGCTTCGTAGTTTAGGAAAGAATTTGAACCTGTCATCAGGTCAGTGTGAAATTATTCATGTTTAAGGCTCAAACGGTTCTGCATTAGCCTTAAGTTAATAATATGCTTGATGAAGGTTTTCGTGGAAGGAAACCCTAGAAAAACCCTTGTGGAATTTTTAGCTGAGCTTTTTTTTTTGAGATGGAATTTCCTAGAGGAAAGACAAGCCATGCAAACAGCGTCTTTGATCTGCTGAATTTCATATAAAAATTTGTCATTAGCACTCACAAAAATTAATCTTTCTGCATCCAGAGTGATTTATGCCAGGCATGCTTATGAGATGTACATCTCCACACTGTATATGGGAAAAAGTGGATTTGATCAACTCCACTCCTCCTTCAGCAGCTCTGATCACTTCTGAAGGTACTTTGCCCTCACTAGTTCATTTTCATCTGAACTATTTCTTATAATCCCCATCTCTGTGCTTCCAGCAGCTGCAGAAGAACAAAGCCCTGCTCAAGAAACATTTCCTTGCAGGACATGTAATTATTAAATGGGGTTCTAATTACGGATCAGAAATTACAGCCACTTCTTCAGCGAGAAAATACCCAGAATGCCACAGAGAAATCCAAGGCCTATTTTGAAGTTAAACTAAGAGCGTTTTGGTGGGTTTTTTTTAAAAAAGGAAGATATTTTGGGCTCAAATCATGCCTCCTGTATGAATTCCATATGATTGTATTTAAGATGCTGCCAGGCATTAGTGTACACAAATATTACTTCCTATTAAAATATCTAAAAACATATGTCACTTCTGTGTGGCAGCAGCAGCCAGAAGAGCCGCACAGTCGGCATTTTCTGCGGGAAGAGGAAGGAGAGGTGCCTCTGGATATGTTCTTTCTATAGAAAGACAGACATCAGCGTGCAGCCAAAGCCCTCCAGGAAAGCCTGAGCTCCAACACGAGCGCTCAGCTCCCAAAAAGCAGCTGTGAGCCAAGGGAAGATTAAAGAGATTAGAGCAACCAGCAAACGCTTGGTGCTGGCTCCAGCTGAACCTCAGCTCCACAGCAGGGCCCTTGCAGCACCCAAAAGCTGAGGGGACAGGCGCCAAAATGCAAAATACAGCACTGTTTGACCACAGCAAAGGTTGGTGGCTGGAAAGCAGAGGCCACGTGGAGGTAAAAACCTGAGGTTTGGCTCCAGCCCTGCTGGCGGGGAGCCCAGCGCTCACCTGGGCCCGTTGTGCCAATGGCAGGGACAGGAGACCACCCACAAGCCACAGGGGCTCACCCCACAGCCACAGGGCTGGGAGGGCTCAGCCAAGGAAAGTCCATCCTGAGGGATCCCAGCAAAGAGAGACCACCCAAAACGCGGCTGGTCCAGCCGAGTGACAGAAAGCGGGGCTAGGCCTTCACTCAGCCAAAGGCATCACCCTCAGGATGTCACAGGGATGGATGGCCACGGCTGGGGTCTCCAGAGTGCAGCCCTCCCACCTGCACCAGTTCTCCCAGTTCAGTGAGATGAGTTTCCACATGGTCCCAGAATCCCAGGATGGGTCAGGCTGGAAGGGCCCACAGTGGGTCACTGGTGCCACCTCCCCGCTCCAGCAGGGCCGTCCCCGAGCACGTGGCACAGGACTGTGTCCAGAGGGGTCTGGAATATCCCCAGCGAGGGACGCTCCACACCCTCTCTGGGCAATCTGTGCCAGTCACCCCCACAGTAAAGTGTTTCCTCTTGTTCTGGTGGAACTCCCTGTGCATCCATTTCTGCCCATTGCCTCTCATCCTGTCGCCGGGCCCCACAGAGCAGAGCCTGGCTCCGGGCTGAGGACACTTTTGGGATCTGTTTTTCCCAGTCAGCACAAAGGGAGTGGCTGTGGAAGGACCTTTCTAGCAGCTGCCCTGTAAAATGAAGGAAGGGAGAGGATCACTGCATCTGATCTACCTCATCAGGCTTTGTCCGGGGTGGCTGGAGAAGGAAATGGGGTCAAACCCGCCTCCAGCAGCCCCTTCCCAGCATCCCACGGCCCCTGACGATGGAAATGTGTGACGAGGGCCAGAGTTACAGTTCATAAGATTTTGCTGCCATCTTCTGATGAAAAGCCATCACATTGGGGAGAAATGCAGCTGCTGGGCAGCACCGCATCCCCTGTGCCCTGGAATGATCCCCTGGGAAACCCGGCTCCTTTGGCTCCCAGCAGCCTCCTGGGATCATTTGGATCAACTATTTAAATTCCTGCTCAAAGTCCTGCTCCAAACTTCGGAAAACAACCCTGCGTGTGTACTGTAGTACCTCCATCAGTGCTCAGCACTTAAAACACCATCATGTTGTGTTTGATAGCAAATATTTTATCAATCAAAACTCCTCCATGCTTCAATTTCCAAAATTCAAAGGTTACATTAAAATTACGGCTCTAAATCGGAGGCATGAGTGAATTTTCTCCAAATAGTTCATGGATTTTCTTCAAATTTTCCTTTGTTCTCTAAAAATATTTCAGTCTCTCACTTCATGGAATATTTTCACATTGGTAGTTCTTGAAAATAAAAAAGGGGACTTTATATAACATGCAGAAAAATCAACCTAGCATTAAAATAAACTTCTTCTGAGGATAATGATGAACAGCCCACTTCTCTTTTGCATTACAGAGGCACGAGCCCCGCTCCCTTCTCAAAAGTACCACACTCAACTTCAGCTAAAACACACAAAACTGCTAAACTGGAGCAAGAACAGTCCCCTCGCAGTGCCTTAAGCTGCAAAGTTTTTGCAGCAACTCAGAATTTGGGTTTTGCTGTGCCACGATGAAAATCAAGCCATGCATTTCTGTTCCAGTGCTGTTTATTTCATCCTCGTTCCCGTTCCTCCTTGCAGATGAACTGAAATATCCCTTTGAAAGCAGCTCCCTTTTGCTCAGTGGAAGGTCACAATAAAAACACTTCAGGATATGGAACTGAGCCATTGAGGGGCTTTTCTCCCTGCTTGGAATCCCAGAATGGTTTGGGTGGAAAAGCACCTTAAAGCCCATCCAGTGCCATGGGCAGGGACACCTCCCACTGTCCCAGGCTGCTCCAAGCCCCGTCCAACCTGGCCTTGGGCACTGCCAGGGATCCAGGGGCAGCCACAGCTGCTCTGGGCACCCTGTGCCAGGGCCTCCTCACCCTCCCAGGGAGGAATTCCTTCCCAATATCCCATCCATCCCTGCCCTCTGGCAGTGGGAAGCCATTCCCCCTTGCCCTGACAATCCTTGCCCAAAGTCCCTCTCCCCTTCCTGCACTTCGCTGCACTTGGGATAAAGGATAAGCCTTTAATTCCCTTGTAGGGACTTCAAAATTACTACTATTGTGTCTGAATATGTAACTAAACAGTAAAATTTAAAAATCATCTGCTTGTATTCATTTTTCCTTCGCTATCCCTGAACTTCAGTGGCCACCTCCATTTACCCCAGGAGCAAACACTGGACAGAGTTGGGAGAAGTTCTCTAACTGTGGAAGAGAGTTATTACACCTCAGTTATAAATTTGGGCAAGAGAAAAGCTCTCTCCCAGCCCCATTTCCCGCCAGTCTCTGGAGAGGAGCAGTGCAAGGTGTGGGAGAGTCACATCGAATCAATCCACGATGTTCTCTGGAAGCTGACAAGAATTCCAGGTGTCCTTGAGTCCAGCCCTTTGTGGACACATCCAGTTTGTCCTGATTTCCTCAGCAAATCCTCTCTAGAATGGACCAGGGATTTACCCCAAGCTTGGATAACCTCTCATGGAATAAATCACCAACTTCTCTTCAGCAAGGAGCTCCACAGCATCAGACTAAATATAAATGATGGGAATAGTCAGAAATCCATAATATCCCGTGGTTAGTGCCGAGCTTTGTTTACTTCTACAAATCTAATGCCACCTGATTAAATTCCACCGTGTTTACACATCCCACCCCGGAGCTCCTCAAACATCAGAAAATGAGATTGACTCTTCAACAAGAAGTGACCATGGAAGGCAAATCCATCAATTCCCAGAGCAGCAGATTGCACTGTTTGTCATGGATGTGGATCGTGGATGTGGATCTTCGACTCTGGCACCGCACACGTCCTGAACTGGCTCACAGCTCATCCAAAGTGCTTGCATTGAATGTATTTACCCTCGTGCATAATTGATTGCTATTTCCTGCATAATTCCTTTGTTTTTTTAAGGGTTTAATGGTTTTAGTTCATCTCGTGGAAGGGTTGGGGAATTTAGGCAGGAAAAGTCACGACCACACAGACACGGAATTCACTGCCAAAAAATCCATGTTCAGCAGAAGAGATTCACTCTCCACGAATTACGGTCATTCTTAACCAGCCTGCTGAGAAAGGTCACATCTAGAACATGGATTAATAACCAGAATTTAAAAAATAAAATGATTCCATTAAACTTCTCTCTTCCTGCTGCCTTTCAGGAACACAAATAATCGACAACACCAAAGTGTTCTCCTTAGGGAACACTCCCCTTATCCTTGATCAAATGACTCTTAAAACTGAGTTTGCCATCACAGGATATTTCAATCTCTGCTTGTGCTGTCTTAAAGCAGGGAAATACTTCTGCCTAGGCTTCCAAAGAAGCCTAAATCAAGATTGACTGAATCATACAAAGCTGATCAAATCTCCTGCAATGAATAAATGAGAAGCAGAACTTTTTTTGCTTCATTTTCTGGAATAAGGCGTGGAAAGGAGTCTGCTGGGCTGAAAAACGCCCAATCCAACATCTCTGTCCCTAAACCATCCCTTCTCCTGCAATGCCTTCAGAGTTAGGGACCAATCCTGGTAGAAAATCCCACGACACCAAAAATCCATCACCATTTAAACCATTTAGGGTTCCAGCAGTCTTAAATCATCCTAAACACATATCATGCTTAATCAGAACTCCCCTTACATTGATGAACTAAACCAAACATAACAATATTTCTCCTAAATTCCCAGTTGGCTGCTAGAGCCTCAAAATCCATTTTAAAAACCTATTTTCCCTTTTTTTCCCCCCCCTACATTCAGAAATAGAAGCCTTTCCTACAATTGCAGTGATGCCTCCGCAGTGATGACACCACGGCGAAGGAAAACAAGGGACAAAATAAACAACAGCCAGAGGCTAAAGCAGAATTTTTCAAGATCACTCAATGCTGTGCTGCAGTCATGCAGCAGATTTAAAATTTCGGGCAGGAATTCAGGTAATTAGGGTTATAAAGAACACTGAGTCTATTGAAAGTTTACAAAACCGTAAAAAAAAAGGCAAATTTGGGGCAAAAACACTTTGGGGACTCACAGAAATGTGTGTATTTATCTACAACACGTTCAGAGGGGCCCAAAATGTTCTTCTTTGCCCAATTTCCTCTCTATTTTCCTGTTATCCCTGAGGATCATCACATCCCATTCACTGAGTCAGGCAACACCAGCGTTGCTGGTGTGTTTAGTTCACCTGATGTTTATTTTGCTGAAGTTTTGAGAACAAAAATACCTTTTATGCCTGTTTTTTTTATTAAAAAAATATTTATTAACGCATAGGGAATGTAATGGTCTCCTAATAGCACAGTTAATTACTGCTATTTTTTCCTGTTAGTGCAATATCCTTAATGCCTCTCAACAACAAGCTCAGACAAAAGTTGGGAGACATTTTTAGACGTCTTGTCCAGGGTGTTGCAAGGATGAGGATAAATAGACATTCTCAAGGGTGTAAAATATAAAAATCTCTTAGTCCTTGCTGCTTAGTCCTTAACCATAAGGAGAAAACAAACTCCTAATGGATTTTGACAGATAATGAAGTTGCAGGGCCGAAAGAAAAAAAAAAATGTGTGCTGGTTGTCTTTGATGTATTGTTTCTTGAGGTGGTACCACAGTCTAATTTCTCTGCTAAAATTCCTCCCTGATAAATCACTTGGTCGTGACATTTAAATGAAGGCAAGAAGAAGAGGCTTAAAATTAAGAAGTCTTTATGAATATGTTGTTGCAGTGGATAAATGGATTTATAGCAACAGCCCGAAAATCAATAATTCCATTAAAATGGAGAAGTGATTTTCTCCTTCGCCCCACACCCAGTGGGCTGCAGGTTACTTTGGAAATACGGAAATGTAATAAATTGAAAAAAAACATCAGAATTAGGGCACTAAAAGTGTGAAGTTTTGGGGTTAGGACACTTCAAATGAGTGCTGCAGTTACTTCTTAGAGCATCAGCAATCCAGATAAAATAAAGTTGGGGTTTTGCTGTCTGATGTGAAATCAATTCCCAAAAAAAGGGGCTGAAAATGAAACCGACTCCTCCTCCACAGAGCTGCTTCCAGCCAGAGCAGCCAAAATCAATGGGATCAGGGCTTGGAACTGTGCCCCAGCCCAGCTCTCCACACCACGAACGACTTCCAAACCATCTGTGGGCACAGAAAAGGTTTGTGTTCCATTCTGTGAGGAGTCACTGGAGTGACACAGCCCCAAAACCACCGGAGCCACTGGGGAAAAATGAGAATTAAAGTGGCAGAATTGGTCACACACTGCATTGAACTCGTGGAGCTTCCTTCTCCCCTTGCTTTTGGCAGAGCTGTGGAGTCAATGAGGAATCAGAGAGGAGATCTGCAGATGAGCCCATCAAAGTGTGGGGATTCATTTTAACTTCCAAAATTGCAGGGAAGGGCATTCAGCCCTTCCCACGGGATGAGGGATGTGTGGGATGTTCCCACCCTCCACCCAGGGGGGTTCATCCCTCTGTGAGAGATTTGTAAGAGCCTCTCTGTGTAACTGCTGCTTAGGGGGCGTGGAAATCTTTATCCCAACCTGGCTTATCATCCTCCTTCCCATCCCTGAGGATAACTCCTGCCCGTTACCTGCACCAGAGTCCTGGGGTGGCAGCTGAACCTGAGCAGAGCAGCAAAGGACTGTGCAGTGGGGGCAAATCCCACCTTTTCCTGACTGACCTTTCAGAAAAATAATCGTTTATTTCCCTGGTTTATAGCTCTGACTGCCATAGGGCTCCTCCTGGCATCTCCCATCTCCCAGTCTTTGCCCACCTCCTCCACCTGGAGTTTCCCAGCAAGTCCCTTTTCCCTCACGGTTCCACTCCACGAGGGCCTGGAGTGCCAGGACAAGGGGAATGGCCTTAAACTGCCAGAGGGCAGGGTTAGGTGGGATTTTGGGAAGGAATTCCTGCCTGGGACGGTGATGAGGACTGGTACAGGCTGCAGCCAGCAAAGATCCCACCTGACAGCATCATCCAACTGCTTCTGCCACGACAAAATGAACTTAAATGAGGCCTACATTCACTTCTTGTCCTTATCCACCTCCCAGCTCAAAATCCTGTTCCAGGAAGGCCCATAAATGAATTTCCCCCGAGTACAAAGGAGCCCATTACTTTCCATGAGGTCACCCAGGTGTTGAATAATCACATATTCAGTCCTTGCAGAAGGGCTGTGAAAGCCTCCAGGACAAGCAGGAGCTCTGAGGGAACACTACACCCACATGGACACGATATTTATCTGTACCTGATGCCTTGAGATGCGCAGTCACACATAAATAATCAGAGCTAGGGCAGTGTTGAGATGAGACAACTGCTTTTAACCAGCACAGAGCTGCTGTAGAAATGCTCTCAGCAACAATTTTCCTAATTTTTCCTGCTGGTAAATTCTCTGGGCAACAACTTTCTCAATTTTTCCTGCAATCGAGCACAGAAGTTTCCTTTCTATTTTAATTTTTGATAATGAAAAGCAGATTCTTTTTTATTATTTAAACCCCCCGGGCTAACTCTGGCTTTCAGAGAAGTGGGATTCAGACTCTGTGTCTGAAGCTCCCAGCCCCATCCACTTGTGCCATCGGTGCAAATCTGAAAGGGGAAGTTCAGCTGCTGCCGATCCAAAGGAAAATGGTTCCCTCCGTTTGAAAGGATGTGGGATTTTATCCTAGATTGGATTTGACACTGTATCACTAAAGTGAATATAATTCACTGTGATCTCCTTGCCATTTAGAACCAATGGCCCATTCATGTGTAAATGCACAGTTAAAGAGGGGGAAAAAAAAGTACAGCAGAGACAGACCATAATGTCATCTGTATCCAAGCAATCGCTCCCATTGTGTTCCTGGGATAAGAGGAGAGGTAAATATTAAACAGAAAAAGGATTGTGTTTTTACAGGTGTTCAGGAATGTCCCTTTCAGTACCAAACCCAGTCACTCACTGCATTGCTGTGTGCCAGCCCTCAGCCTGCAGACCACGGGGATGGATTGCAAAGGCAAATCCTGGGTGATGCTGAATCCCACCTACTCTGCAGACAGAAACGAAGCCTCCCTGCAGGCAGCAATCCCGGATAATTTCCCACAGGAAGATCCCAGAGCGGGAGCCCTTAGATGGGAGCGTGAACAACGCAGCGAAACGGCGTCCTCAGCTCTGGGTTCCAGGGGTGCTCTGAACACAAGGGCGTGCAAAAGGCTTGAAAGACATTTCCTTATCTGTTCATTAAGCCAGAAGCCAAGCCCAGGGTTGAGTCCTACAAGTCCGAGGGAATGAGGAGTGACTGATAGGAAGAGCAATTTTGGGACAGTGAGGTAAGGAAATGTCGAAGGCCAGTCCTCAAATAAAATAGTCATCATGAGGAAGGGCACAAATAAGCGAGGTGGGGAAAGTGCCATCCAAGAGATACAGGCAGAAGCCTCCACACTGCCATAATTTAAGTTTAAAAGCCCCTGATTTGTTTATAGACCCAGGTCCAAAGGTTTTTAGACTCCACAGTTTCAACCCTATCTCAGTGCTCCTGGGTGAGGAACCCTGAGGTTCTTCCTGCAGTGCAAAACCTCCCTCCCACAGTGGTGCCCTGGCTTGAAAGGTAAAATATAAATGAATAAACAAGCACAGGAATCGCTAAAATGGGCTGTAAATAATCTTCTCTTTGCTTCAGTGATCTTCAGGTGAGGGCCCAAGGGCTTTATCCTGCAAACCCTTCCCGAACTGGGGAACTCAGGAAGGGGCTGTGTGGGTTTTTCCACAGCATTTTTTTTACTGGGGGGAAAAAAAATAGTCTGAGCTCATCTGGTTTCTAATCACTCCTTCCCCGCCACCATTTCTAATCTAGATCTGATTTTATGGAAAAGACTGCACACTCTGAAGTGCCCAAATGGTGGGAATTCACCGCTGGAGGGTTTTGTTCCTGTACAGCCCTGCCTGGCTCCGACTGCTGCTCACTTTGGTACAGTTGTAGATGATTACAAGAGTCATTAAGCAGCATAAAATCATGCATGCTGGCTAATTAATGTGGAATTGATTCTCCTTTTAGTTTCATTTTTTATGCCTGTTGAACTCCACTGAAATCAATAAAGGCAAGCTCAGTAAAGACTGCAGTAAAATTGATGTAAGTGAAGGATGTCGGGTTGGAGTTTAATGAGTTATAAAATCCAAAGAAACAGGAAGGGAAAATCAAACTTCCAGCTCCATCCATGTATTTGTTGGAATTGTTCGTGGTCAGGAACGTTCGGGAAATTCTCCTCAACACTACAGTCCAAGTGATGCATTGGAGGTTCAGTAGAGGAGCGAGGAAAGGTCTCAGAGTGATGTAAAAGGGGATGGAAACCCCAAAAAGCTCAAGCTGAGGCTCTGGAAGTTTCCATTCTTTACTCCCACCACAAACCCGCTCCAGATTTACAAAGAACCTTCCCGAAATTTTCCTTCCATTTGCCAAGGGTTGGGATCTCCACTCCCTTCCATCGCCCACCTTCAGCGTTCAACTCAGCCTCTGTCCTTGGAGATCTCAAGCCTAAATCAGGGAGCTCTAACCCAACTTAAACCACAGAAAGAATTGAAAAATTAAAACTTCACCTCTGCATCCTGCTATTAAAACTCGATCCAAACACTCTCTCTCCGGTTTCCTTCCTCCCTCGCCCAACACTGCCCCTCCTCTCAGAGCAGCGTTTCCCAAACTTTGCTTAAATCCGACGTTTTCAGCCAGCCCGGGAGTGTCACCGTGCTGTGACACGTGAAGCGGGGCTGTCATGTCACATTATGGGATGTGACACAACACAACTTGATGGGCAAACCTGATATGACACCACAACTCGAAGAGATTCGCCTTTCTCCCACCACGAGCTCGTGTCACACTCTCCGTGAGAGATACACACCAAAAACTT
Organism: Mohoua ochrocephala; assembly: GCA_013398855.1. Classification (NCBI taxonomy): domain Eukaryota; kingdom Metazoa; phylum Chordata; class Aves; order Passeriformes; family Acanthizidae; genus Mohoua; species Mohoua ochrocephala. Next base: position 17,126 of record VZTA01025933.1, on the reverse strand, counting down.
GCTATTTATCTATTTTTTTGTAGCTGTAGATTCAGCCCTTGACCTTTCAGGGCTGGCTGGAAATGAGCATTGCCAGCTTTGCCTGCCTCGAATGTTTTGACAACAATTCTGCTGATGAGAGGATCGAGTTGTTGCCCTGCTGAAAACCAACCTGCTCTTTACAGAAAATGAAGAGTTGGCTTCAAAAATGGCTGTATTTTACAGCCTTAATGACATTGGAGCTGGATAGAGCACGGCTTTCATCCCCATTCCTTCACAATTTTGGAAAACCGAATTATAAAAATGCAAGAACTTCGGAAATTGTTGATTCCTCACAGGAAAAGAACCAAAAAACCCCCTAAAAACCAAAAAAAGAGTCAAATTTCTAAAAGCTGTGTTCAGGTTTTTGCCCTCCGAGGCATTTTCTATGGATATATTCATGGCAGCTTTAGCTCGGGTTCCCATCAAAAGTTAGCCCCAGCAATTAGGCAGAAATACAGGAATATTCCTGTCAGACACATCCCGTGATAACCACAGCAACGCAGCCAGCCAGCCTCTCCTCAGGGCACATCTATTTTTTAACTGGAAATACACCCAGAATGAGCTGAGTTTCCTTCAGCCTCCCAGCCCGGAGAAGGTGCAGGAAGGGGTTTTTTTTTAATCCAGCCTTGCTCATCTGTTACAGTTCCATAAACTGCATTTTTCCTGAGGAGTCACCTGGAATTTACAACAGGGTGAAAATGGAGCCCGGGTAATTGGTCTAAAGAGGTTTCTTATTTATCCTCCCCATTTTTATGTTTAATACGAATTATCCGTCCAAATCACACGGGAGATGTTTAAAAATCAATTTTTCCCCTCATCCCTGGTAATCAATGATATTATTTTACCTTCGATGGCAATTTTGTCAGGGGAGGTTTGAACCAGATTCCTGCTTGTTCCTTCAGACAAATTGCATGGATTCATCCCCCTGGAACATCTGCAGCATGGAGGAGCACCTAAAACAACCCACCAAGGTGTGTGCACAGCTCATCATTCCCTAAATTCTGCTGTAGGACTTTATTCCCTGGGGTACATCCACTGCCCACTCGCCTCAGCGGAGAATCCCTCAGTGCATCCAACAGAACAAACAATATCCGCTCTTTCCACACATTCCTCAGGTCAGATGAAGAATTTTGCCCCAAAAAAAACCCCAAAATTACCTCACGCTTTAGGCTTTAGATTTATTCCGTATGGACAAATGGCCGGAATTAATTGCAATATATTTTTTTCAAAAAAATCAGGATCCAACTCCGTGTTCAGAGGGAATTCTCTCAGAGGGGTTTTTTTTCCCCTCCCCAACAGCAGCTGCTGACTCACTCGGCACCGGTTCTTAGTTGCTAAAATTTATGACAACAATAAAACGTTGAAGTCAACCTTCCTTGCAGCCTGCAGCTCGGGCTGGAGAGCGTGCCATGGAAATCCAGGGAAGTGACACCGGGAGAGCGATCCTGGGGTGATCCCACCCATTCATCGCCAGCCAAGTCACGTCTCTGCTGTCTGTATTCATTTCTCTTTGCATACTCGAGGTGATGTCGGTCTCAGGGAGCTGAATCCCACGGGATTTGGGTTCATCTGCAGCTCTGGCACGTGCTGAGGGAGGAACGAACTCAGCATTCACCAGAAAACTGCTCAGAAAGGGCTCCTGGAATTACAGAATATCCTGAGTTTGAAGGGATCCGCGTGGGTCATCGAGTCCGACTCCTGAGGTGGGAACAAGGCTTGGAAATTGGGATGGGCCTGCTCTTCCCTGCAGTCATCCAGCTCAGGAAAACCCCGTTTTCCTTGGAAAATCCTATGGAATCTGAGTGTTGTCCAAACATCTTCGACAAACAGAGTCCAGAGCAACACTTGGTGGTTGATCCACTTTCTCTTCCCACCCCTGCCTGTCTCTGGTCTCTTTATGTCTAATTCAATTAATTTACACTGATTGCATCGGTTATTAGGCAAAAAGGTGAGCAGACTGGGAGCTGAAAAAATATAACAATAAATCAAATAATAAATAAATATAAACAAACATAATAAAAACTCTGCACTCAACAGGTTGAGCACCACGTACCAAGCTTATTCCTGCCAGAAAATTAAAATTAAATAGTGACCACTTGGTGAGATATTAGATTAAATATTGGGAAGGAATCATTCCCTGTGAGGGTGGGGAGAGGCTGGCACAGGGTGCCCAGAGAAGCTGTGGCTGCCCCTGGATCCCTGAAAGTGTCCAAGGCCAGGTTGAAGCAACCTGGGATAGTGGAAGGGGTGGAATTTGGTGAGTTTTAATGTCCCCATCAATCCAAAGCATTTGGATTTTGTGGAAATGGTCTCAACTCTCGTCAATGGGGCTTTACCTGGAAAGCAGAGAGAGATGAACTATTTAAGGGCAGCTTGACCAGGAGGCAAAGAGAGTTGGGATGATCTGCTGGCAGCCCCTGGTCACTGAGCCCTGGATGTGTCACTGCCTCGTCTGATGGGTCAGACATCACCCAGTGACTCAGGCTCTGAGTCAGCCCCGCTGCTGCTGTGGCCTGCAAGAACCACCTCGGACAAGCTGGAAATCTCACTTCGTTAAGCAACCCACACGCCCTAATTGGCCATGTTTTATTCTGTGCCTCAGCCCTCTCTCGGTCACCTGACGCTCTGCGAAGCAGCTGAAAAATCAAAGTAATTCTATCCTCCAGAAGCAAACGTTGCAGGGCCATTTTCACATTTCTGGGGGAGTGGGACATCATTTAGATGTTTAATTAACTCCCAGTCACTTTTCCGACTGTTTAGTTGGCCTGGGAGGAATTTCCAGTGCCGTGGAATTATCCAGAGGAGCAACAACAGGAAAAGTGGGATTTCTATTTTAGAAAGACAATCCCCAGCGTGCGGGCAGCTGCCTAAGCTGTTCTTGCCTTAATGAAGACACATCGATCATCTGCGGGAGCTTTTGTGAAAGAGTTTTGTGTTCTCATTGCATTCCATTGGAAAAATCTGCCTGGGAAAATGGTGGAGCCCCCATTCCTGGAGGGACGGAAAAGCCACGTGAATGTGACTCTGGGGGACAGGATTTAGGGGCAGAGATGCCAGTGCTGGGTCAGTGCTTGGACTCGATCTAAGAGGGCTTTTCCAACCTGAAATTGCACAGTTCCATGATTCCTGAGATTGCAGCACACACCACACCGTGAAACACCTCTGGAGGAGTTCCTGCTCCCCAGTCCCAGCCCCGTGATCCCCTGGGACACTGGAAGCATCTCCAAGCACTCCGAGGCAGCTGCAGGACCCCCCAGCATCAAATCCAAACCCACAGTGCTGCCTCCTTATCTGCCTCCCACTGTTGACACAAGTCTAACAATCTCCTTTAGATATTTATAAACCATTAATAAATCATTAAAACACTAATTATATTTCCTTTCTTTTCCCTTCCATTCGAGCGGCTCCTCTTGCTGGTCCTTATTGCCATGAATATTTCCAGCCCACGAACACATTCCAAGCAACTATTCCACGAAGGATGGCAGTTAAATCATTTACAACCAACAAATGCTCTCGGCCATCCTAGCAGGCAGCATCTGCGTATTTAAACGATCCGAGAGGACTCATTAATCCAGAGCACACAACAAAATTGTCAGTTTGGGGCATGCCATGGGTCAGGAAATGCTGTTTCCAGCCCTGACAAGGCCCAGGGAAGATCCTATCTCGCGCTGCTAAGGATTTATCCAGAGAAGCTGGATCTCCCAGCTTTTCCCTGGCTTCTAGATCTGTATTTCTTCAACTTTAAAAATGCTCGTGGCTGTCTCGTGCCTTCAGAAGAAGCGTCACAGCAGCCACTTCTGTTTCCAGAGGATTTCTTGCTCCAGCATTTGCTCAGAGCAGCCTCATTTCCCACTGCACCAGGCTGCCACAATAAAAAGTGGGAGGAAAAGATTTTCTTGACCCCAGAGAGATTCTCCACTGACCAAAGCATTTGAGAGAGTCACAAACCTGTGGTGGCAGTGACAAAAATCAGCTCTTGCCTAACGGAGGCATCACGGTGCTGTCACTTCTTTTGCCTCCCTGGCTGATGAAAATGTTCCAAGCTGATTTTTTTTTTTTTTTTTGCAAGAACGATTCCTTCTTATTTTGTAACTGAGCTCATCCCAGCATTTCATAACGGAGGAATGCAAGGAGGAAACAAAAAGTTTTGCGCTGCTCCACTCTTAAAGAGCTCACAAAACTCTCAGATACTGCGTTTTCAGATATTAAAAAATTATCTTTTCTTTCAGAAGAACAGAAATCCGGAACTTTTTAACCAATTGAAATGTGTCCTCACATCGGAGCTGCGTTGGGATTTCACGGCTGGAATGAGAACAGAGAGGTTTTTTCCCCTCAAGCTTCCAAAACTGATCTCCCTACTTGACTTATGTTGAGCACAGGTACAGCTAAAATAATAAATGAAAGAGTTTAGCTCTGCTTTCAACATTCATTTCTCACAGTGATGTTTTAATAAAGCACAACTCCAAGCTGGAAATGTTTTTGTCATTAAGCTTGTTATAAATGCCATTATTCTTCCTCTGCACCTGGTTCACTCCCTCAGAGGGAAAAGTTCAAGCAAATTCACAAGAAACCTGTGGATTTTGTCTCTTTACAAACTTCTGCTTCTTCCTAAAATATCTTTTCCTGGAGTAGGATTGAAAAAAAAAAAAAAAGGGAAAATAAATCTGTATTTTTACAATTCCTAAAATGAGGACATCTTGTAAACACGACTCAAATGCCGGTGGCAGTGGGGAGGGTTCCTGTGCCAGGTCCTTGCTGTTCCTGCGCCGTCAGGAAGGATTGGGAACAATGATCCAGGGACCTGGGAAGCAGCAAGGAGAGCAGGAGAATCCATCATCCATCCCTCCCAAGGCTGCCGTTCATTTTGAAGGCTTCTGTCAGGACGCTTCTGGCACAAGTGACACCACTGGGGCTGTGTCCCGGTTTGAGATGGAATTTGGAGAAACGTCTCCTCTATAGAAGGCAGGTTACAGCCACCAGGGTCGGGAAAAAATTCCTCAAAGGAAAGTGAAAGGAGAAAAAAACCCCCTATTTATTTACCAAACACACAGGAAAAGAATAATGCTAAATAATAAAACCTCTCGCTGTGGAGAGAAAACCTGGGAAGATTTGAGAGTCCTTTCCGTGGGTGTGGGCTCTCCTCTCTCTCTCTCTCTCTCTCTCTCTCCTCTTCGGAGCTGGGTCGGCTCGGGCCCCTCCGGGCCGAGGCGTGAGGGCTCCCAGTGAGGTTCTGATGTTCTGGTGCTCTGAACAGTCCAGAAGGGAAAAAAAGAAAAAATCCAAAGTCCCAGGGAAACAAAGGAGTTGAACTCTCCTCTCTCTCCTCCGAGAAAAGGAGCCAAGAGCTGGGGGAAGCAGGAAGGTGCCTCTGCTCTGCAGCAGCAGCAGCAGCAGCTCTCTCCCCTGAGTCCTTGAACACAAAACTGTTTTGAAAAGTTCCTCTGGCTTTTTTTCCTTTCTCTCACACTCTCACTGAGTGCCACCACACACCGCAGTCCTTCCCAGGGCTGAGCTGGAAGCGTGCAGCACAAAGGTTGGATGTGCCGGGGCAGCGTTGGTCCCCCAGCCGTGGATACGATTGCAAGGGGCAGATGAGGTCAGCTGAAATCAGAGTTTTTGGGACACGTCGATTCCTCCCTCCACACCTTTTTTTGTCCCAGATAAAAATGTAAATCTCTGTTTGACAAGATTAAAACCAAAAATGCTTCTTCAGCCCCAGACACGTCACTTTCTGCTCACGGAGATCCCTTCTTTAATTACTTTAATGATGTTCTCGTGGTCATTAACTGTCAAATCCTGAAGCAGCATCTCTCTTGTCGTCCTCAATGTTCCAAACCCCCCCTTGCTAATTAGTAAAACCACCTGAGCCTGCTCCCAGCACATCCTGGGCACTCAATCTCCCGTCACATAAACCTACCAGATTTTTTATTATTAAATGATATCAACTCTCACAACAATGACTGAAGTGGGAGACATTAAAAACCAAGTGGTTTTAATGAGATAAGAACTGTACCAAGCATTAAAACCAGTGCACAGTCGCTGCTAACGTTGATCATTTTTGTTATCCTTGCAATGGTTTTTCATCAGCGTTCACTGATGCAAACCCTTCCCTGGCTCATTTTGAGATAATCTCACCAAAATAATAAGCAGGATTTAATAAATTACCATGATCTCACTCAGCTTTATCTTTAGGATTACCTGTTGCAGCACTAAAATATGATTTTTTTTCAGCCTCTGATACCACATCACATTTAAAATTCCGGGTTTTTTATGTATGTATATAAATGCACATTATTTTTTTTAACCCCTAGAATCCTCCTGTTACCCCAGAACAGAAGGAAGGTTTGCTAATGGTTTAGAACCTCAGTTAAGAATTTTACCCCTCCAGCCTTTCAGGAGGATCTGCTCCCATCCAGGTGCTCCTGTGGCCCCCACCTCACTTGCAGGTGAGAAACGGGGAAACATCCAGCCTCAAAACTTGGGAATTTGCCTCAAAACTGTGGGATTGCAGATGCTGGCAGCTGTCCTGACAGGTGTTTTGGAATTATATAAACCAGAGCTACGTGGCCGCTCCTTTTGTGATGTCTGGAAAGCTTCTGATATCAGGACAGATGGGAAGAGGGGATTTAAGCTCTGTTTATCCAGGTTTTAGTTCATGTTCTCATTCCCACCCGAGAAACCCACCCTGATTTCATTCTCCTTACATCATATGCAACAAAAGGTTGTGGAAGGAAAAAGAACCTTGGAGAGAGACAAATTTTAAGGTTCAATGTCTCGACACAAAGTCAAACTTGAGCGAGCCTGGTAGAAACTACAGTTACCCTAAATTCATCCAAAGACAAGTGGGATTATTGTGTATAATACAATATATTGTGGTTTCGAAGCCAGGAGGTTCAGAATTCGAGGTTAGAATCAGAATATGAGCATTTATTTTAGTACTGGCTCCAGAAGAGCAGCAAACTCCTGAAAATATCAAGCCCAGAGACACAACTTTGAGCCTCAATTCCCTTTGAGTTCCCCCCAAACGAGCAGGAGCTGCCGAGGAGCTGTCTCACGTGGACACGACTGCAGGGAGACACAAAACCTTCCCCACCTCGCCGAGCCCCAGACCAGCCCCAGCTCCTGCCCTGCTGAACTGTGAGTTCCCAGCCTGTTTAACTCGCAGTGAAACCCCACAGCCAGCACAGAACAGAACCTGTGACTTCCAGTCCTATCCCTGATTTAGAACAACCTCCGGGCATTTGCAACGGCTGCAATTAAACAGCAAATTAAACTCTTCCCCCAAGGGGATGGGCTGGAGGCAAGAAATGCATTTAGGAATTAGCACACAAGTGGTTCACGCTGCTTTTGTGGGGATTACTCAGCACATCTCCTCCCCTGCCACGTATTTTAGGATATTTCCTGAAGCATCCCGAGTTTAAGCTGCCTCAATGCCTCCAGCACGCTGCCAGCTCCCCATTCCAGGGACTTTCTCAGCCTGGCAAATTGTTTTTCCTCCCGTTGTAAATCCATAAAAACCACACCAGGGCTTTCCAAGTGCTGAAGGCCGGGTTAAAGTGTGTGCTCCCTCCTTTTTTTTAGGGTTTTAAATTAGTGCAGGAATGAAATCTGCTGTCACTGTAGGGTAAACATGAAGATATTCCCTTTCCATCGGGCCCTGCCTCAGGTAACCCTCAGACTTTCCTTGAAAGTGCTGATGCTCTCAAATCTCAGCCTGAGCCGACAAAAACATTTCCTTGTGCAATGAAATAAAACCTGGAAAAGGCGAAACTCGGAGTCAGGAAAGGAAGGGGAACCTGCAGAGCCCATGGGATACCGGGAACGCCCCAGCTTCGGGCTGGCAAATTTCTCATCCCACAAAAAGTGACAAAAGATGGGAATTCGAGAAGTGGAAAGAATTCCCAGGCAGTTCCTGTGGAAGGTTTACGATCCTTCCCTTCCTGCTGGAATAAACAGACATTTTAGGAGCGCTGCATTTATTTAAATGCCACCCCGGCATGTAAATATTGGATTCCGTGATGATTATTGGCAGTTATGATATAATCACTCACCAGTTCACCCTGTGAATTTATTTATTGCCTGAAAGGATTTGCCCAGAAGCAAATTTTGGTTGGTGATGAGAGCTTGTATTGACACAGAAAAATTAAATGGGAATATTATTGTCATAAAACATCAGAATTAAGCTAATCACACCCCAGCTGTCAGTGACAGAGATTTATCAAAATATTGTAAAATTACAAGGCCATGGAGCAGGGTTGGGTTTGAGAGGTTTTTTTCCCAATATCATTTTGATATTAGATTAGACAAGAATCTATCTCAACAGCGCACTCTCAATTGCAATATTTGACAGCTACCAGGGAAAATTCAGCTTTATGAACAGGAGAATATCAGTCATTAATCATTAATTATAAAACCTGAAGAGCCAACACCATCGGGCTGACATTTTCTACCCATGGAAGAGCCACGAAACCACGGTGTGCACAACAAATGGCCCTAATAGCTGAAGAAGTTGCTTGGTGGGGTGGTTGATCTGTCCAGGCAGAGCCACAGGAATCAGATTTGAGCCTGGTTTAAAGGAAAATGGGGCTCTGACAGCCAGGATGAGGGGAAGGAGCTGGGAACAGCTGGAATGTGGGGCCGGGCCAGGAGGGTGGAGCAGGCCCCGACATCCTAAAGTCACACAATCCCAGAAGGGTTTGGGTTGGAGGGACCTTAAATCCCATCCCATCCCACCCCTGCCATGGGCAGGGACACCTCCCACTGTCCCAGGCTGCTCCAAGCCCCATCCAGCCTGGCCTTGGACACTGCCAGGGATCCAGGGGCAGCCACAGCTGGGATGGGAATTCCATCCCACCCTCCCCACCCTCCCAGGGAGGAATTCCTTCCCAACATCCCATCCAAACCTCCTCTCTGTCACTTTAAAGCAATTCCCCCTAGTCCCAAGCCACAGTGTTCCCAACTTCCCTCACTGCCAGCATTTCCCTGCCCTTGTACCGAGGGTTTATGAGCCACAAAGTCCCTGTTGGGGACACCTATGAAAGATCCTGCCCCACCTCCCTCTCTAACCCTCATCCAGGACCTTCCTTTCTGTCCCACCCGTGCCAAAGTCAAGACTCGTCCTCTGAAGGAGAAAAACTAAATTAAGGAAATTTGAAAAAAAACACCCACAGATAGGAAAATGTCTTTAATGCTCTGGAAGGAGAATTTAGAGGCTTCCTTTATCTGGGGTTTTTGTCCATCCCAAAGTCTCAATTTGTTCTTCCCTGATTGTTTTCGAACTTTTCCAATTATCTCAGGGGGGCATCATTTTTGTTTTCAAAGTCAGGCGTGAATTTAAAACACCACTTTGAGCAATCCCGCTTGTTTCTTTCTGAAGGTCTTTTTAATGGCAGCAGCATCTGCATAGCCCATCAATCTTCCCTCCCGGATATCTGGAGAGCCATCTCTGTCCTTACAGAAAGGCTGCTCCAGGAGCATTTATTAATTCCAAAAAGATTCCGATATCTCATTATGCCTTACCTGGAGAGCCTCTTGCTGGCTGGGGACACATCGGGAAAGTTTTACTGCGATTGTCTCCAACTTGACTTTTTTTTCTCCCTCAAAAATGACCCCAGAAAGCCTCAGGTATGATGGAAATAACTGTAAATAATGCTGATTAAGAGTAATATCATTTTAGTGGGCCTGAGGTGTCTCAGGAGTGAATATTCCCTAGAGTTGGGCTCTCGTGCCTCCTTCAGGGAGAAGGAAAATTTGTATTTGTAGCCTGGGAAATCCTACCCTGCTCATTGCTGATGTTCACTGGGATTATCCAGGCAATTCTCCTTAACTGTTTGTGACTGAGTTCATTACTGAGCAAAGATTTGCTGGGATGAGTGGAAGAATGGGAGCAGCAGCTTTTAACCCTCTCCAAGGCACGGACTTGGCCGCTCTCCTCCCACTCCATGCTCTCTGCCCAGCAAAGAATCCGATATTTCCACGCCCTCTCTATCCTTATTACCAAAATTTGAGAATTGAGACTGAAAACCAGCACCCAGAATGACCCAAAGTTTTCCACATGCTTCCAGGGAGACTCTTCTGTTTCCCTGAAAATACCCATATTGCATTTCTCTTTAATTCATCTTTTCAACATCCACAACTTCCTGAAGCAGAGCATCACTGAATGCTTGGGACAGTTTGGATCTGCCATGAATCTCTCACAGAAATTACACACCACTCCTTAAAATTATTCTGGGTGAGGAATCCCAGAGCTTCCAGCCAAGAGCTGGAAGCACAAAACTCTTCCTGCCTCTACCTCAGACTCCACCTCACCTCAAACACCAGTTCCTGGGCTTCCCTTTCATTTCTGGCTGCATGAAAGAAATTTAATTAGGCCACAATTGCAGGCAGCTGAAAATGCAGAGCCTTTCTTGCCCTGCATTAATTCCCAGTTCTGTTGCATTAAGGGTGAGTGATCACTGAGGAGCTGCATTTATTGGCTAAATCGTCCCAGGTGCATTAACACCAGATCAATTCCAGCTAATTTGGGGATCGATTTTGCTTCCATTAAAGGGTGGTGACTGCAGGAGAGCAGCACAATTTCCCTGGATTTGTCTGGGAATCTTGGAATTCCTGGGATGTGAAGCGGCGCCACTCAGGTGCTTCCTCAGCGGCGGGAAACACAGAGCAAATGAAAGGGGCTCAGACTTTCTCAGAGATCTCCGAGTTGTTTTCCTGTTTCGAGGAAGTGTTCCCATTTCTGACCATGAATTAAAATCAAGTCAGAAAAATCGTTAATTAAGTATTCAGGGGGGAAGAGCAAGATGAGGTTAATGGGGGAATTGTTCTGCTCATTTGGAAAGCTGCTTTTTCTCTTTGCTTTTTGCAACTGTTACACCTCCAAAGAAAATAATAATTCAAGGAAGAGAAATCTTTCCAATGGGAGATTGTCAAAACCAGATTTAAACTGGATATTGGGAAGGAATTGTTCCCTGTGTGGTGGGTGAGGGCTGGAATGGAATTCCCAGAGCAGCTGTGGCTGCCCCTGGATCCCTGGCAGTGCCCAAGGCCAGGTTGGACGGGGCTTGGAGCACCCTGGGACAGTAGAAGGTGTCCCTACCCATGGCAGGGGGTGGAATGGGATGGGATTTAAGGCCCCTTCCCACCCAAACCATTCCATAAAATGTAGAAATGTTGCAGAAGGTAAGAACCTGCCCTCGTAGAAACCAACATAATAAGAAATCTTATTATTATTTTGATTTATCCGAGCGCACGGATGGCTCCTGACCCAAATTACTTGTTGGAACAAAATAAAATACAAGTTCCGGCGGCATTAAGAACAACCATGGCAAAGATAAGAAGAGAAAAAGTTATTTTTCCTTGTTAAAATACCGAGGCAATTTTACATTTTCTCATAACTGTGAAGCCTGAGAGTCCATTTCCTAGGAATATTTTTTATTCCATTAAAGCTCTCTCTCCCTATGCCTGCACACGCTGATGCATGAAAGCAGTGGTTTGGGATGTTATTACATTCCAACAGCTGCTTCCTACATTTCATTAAAAAGGGACAGACGGTGGAAATAACATTTCTAGGGGGGAAAAAAAAAAATAACTCCAAACCTGGAATATAACTTGATAACCGCGGTTATCGGGTATTTTACTCCTGGAAGTGAAAGGGGTTTTGACAAAGCAGCACGGGGGAATTGTGAGGGCATCGCCTTGAGATGGAGCTTGGAGCTGTGTGTCGGGAAATTCAATCTTTGCCTGGGCAGGTAGGTTGGGAAAAATTTCAAATTCGCATGCTCCAGTTTTCCAGGATATTGAGAATGACCTAAAATTAGGGGTCGGGAGCTTTGCAGCTTCCCAGACACGTCACGTGCCAAAGCAAATGTCACTGTCACCAAAAACACACCCAAACTGCAGCGAGAGTCTGAATGAAACCATTGAAGGAGGAATTCCATCCACACCACCCTCTCGCTTCAGGTAAACTCCAGGATTTCAACATCCCTGGAAGTGTCCAAGGCCAGGTTGGACAGGGTTTGGAGCAGCCTGGGATGGTGGAAGGTGTCCCTGCCCACGGGGGATGAGCTTTAAGGTCCCTCCCAACCCAAACCCTTCTGGGGCTGATTCCATGATTCCACGACCTTTGTCATTTCCTTGGTATGATCCCATTTAAATGGTAACATCAGCTATCCTGGCACAACATCCCTGTCCCACCTGGATTTGGTATTTTTAGGGGATACCCCTGAAATCCACAGCTGTGAGGGTAAACATCCTTTTTATTTACACTGCGAGTTTGAGGGCAGAATGGTAAAGTTGGAAAGAGAAGCCTGGACTGATTCCAGGGCTGTGTTTTCCTGTTACCACTCTGAGCTCCTTGCTCCTCATCCATAATTCCGGCAGGAGGGATAATGTAGGAAGCACAAGAAAAGTCCTGCAAAATTTCTCTCTGTGAGGAGAATCCATTTTCCCTCCTCTCCTCCAGAAAATGTTTATTCCACAGAAGGCTGAAGGTATTTGCTAAGCAGAAAAAACTCCTGCTCATCCCAACAACTGGAGTGATGGAAAATGTCGTGTCAGGAAGAAAATTCGCTGGTGTTCTCCTAATTATCCAGAAATGCTTCCTCATCACTGTGCTCCCTCTGTTAAAACTCAGTTTCCAGCTCTAATTGTTCCTTTGGGCTCCCCAGAGATTGGGATGCTGCTCCCTCCCTGCCATTCCAGCTCAGATCCCACCGTCTCCAGAGCCTGCAGATGAAATTCCAGGTTGTTCTGCGCTCAGGGAAGGTGGAAGTGGGAAGGAGCTGCACCCCTTGATCCCCACCCTCTCACACTCCTTCATTTTCCTGGGGAGGAGCGGCAGCACAAAGGGAACGATCATTTTCTAAATCAGCCTTGGAGGGGAGGAAAAACAAACCCACAGCTGGAATTTTTCAGCGAGGAGAAGGAAAGACATAAAAGACACTGAATTTACAGAACATCTGAGGGTGGAGAGCAACAGAGAAAGCAAACTGAGAGCCCAGCCCTGCTTGGCCCCCATTCCCTGCACACCAGCACGGATTGGGACTCTGGATTAAAACAGGGCCCTTTTATCCATGTGTTCCCTTAAAGAACCTGGAGCGTTGTGGAGGATGCCTCTTGTCCATGACAAACGGAGGGAGCTGGGCTGGCTGAGGGCTGGGCATGGAAATAAATGTATTTTTACCCTGCTCTTGGCTCGGGCTCGGGCTGTGCCATCTGGAGCAGCAAACATTTCATGTGAAGAGGGCTCTCGACTGGGCTCGGAGCATCCAGGATTTGACTGGAAAGGTTTGTCAGCAAAACTCCACGAGGCTGCTCCCAGCTGGGGCTTCAGCAGGCCTGGGGAGAAGGGATTGGGATTCAGCCTGCTGGGGCTCCCAATCTGCCAGGAATACCTGTGGCCAGGGAGAGGGAAAAGTGCTGATATCCCAGCTAAATTTGGAGTTTTTCAATTGAGCCTGTAATTGAAAGAACAGCCCTTTATAATCCTGATAATATCGGTGGCATCCAGCTCCGGGCTGGAATAAAAGAGAGCTGCAGTTTACCCAGTGAGGGCCCTGTTTAGCATTCCCGGCTGCCAGAAATTCCCATTGTCTCCAGCAGGAGCTTTGCCTGCCTAAAACAAAAGGAATTCTGAATAGGGACAGAAATAACCCAGCACAATCCCAGGCTCTCCATCACTCCCCTCTCCCGGAGCCCGACGGGGCCTGCAGCGGGCACAGCCTGCCCTGTTCCTGGGAATTCCTGCCGATATCCTGCCTGTATCCCGAGATTCCCAACCACCATCACCTGCAGCTCCGTGGAAACACCCACGGGAGATGATCTGGGACCTCAGGTCGGGCAGGAATTTTTGTTATTTGGGGGAACGTAATAATCTAATATCATTATTGAAGTGTCCAAGGCCAGGTTGGAAGGGCTTGGAGCAACCTGGGATAGCGGAAGATGTCCCTGCCCATGGAACTGGATGGTTTTTAAGGCCCTTTCCAACCCAAACTATTCCACGATTCCATACAAAAAGGACACATTCCAATGAGTATAAGGCTGGCGAGGAGGAGAGGATAAAAAGCTGGAGAGGGAAATGACGGCAGCCCCTGGGTTTGCCTTTCCCTGTGTCAGCAGCTGCAGCGTGTGCAAATCCCAGGGGAATTAAAACAAAAGGAAAATTGGTAGAAATAAGATGATAATCTGGAAACATCTCCGAGCTGGGAATAATCCATGCAAAGGTTGTGTTTGATCAAGCAGCCGGAGCTGCCTCTCTTGGTGGGAATCCTCCCCAAACGGAGGATGTGGCATCCCTGCGGCTCCACTTCTCCCAGGGAAAAACCAAGCGGTGATTTATCCTCCTTGTCCGGGTGTCCCAAAGCAAAGGCACATTTAGTGCTCGTTCCCGCTTCCCAAAGTGGGATGGGATTTCCCTGGGAGGTGCAGATGAGGACGGGATTCAGTTTTCCTCTGGGAATGGAGGAAACGAGAAAAATCATTGAGAAATAACTCCCTGGTTCCCCCAGGATTTGTCTTTCTCTTTTTAAAAAGTCATTCTAAGACTAAAAAAATTCCATATTCTATAAAAAGTCATTC
>VZTA01025932.1:10840-65218 GCA_013398855.1 Mohoua ochrocephala | reverse complement strand
GCCCCTGTCCAGCCTGGCCTTGGACACTTCCAGGGATCCAGGGGCAGCCACAGCTTCTCTGGGCACCCTGTGCCAGGGCCTCACCACCCTCACAGCCAGGAATTCCTTCCCAATATCCCATCTAACTCTGCCCTCTGGCAGTGGGAAGCCATTCCCTGTGTCCTGTTCCTCCATGTCTTTTCCCAAGTCCCTCTCCAGCTCTCCTGGAGCCCCTTTAGGCCCTGGAAGGGGCTCTGAGGTCTCCCTGGATCATTCCCTTCTCCAGAAATCGGCTTTTAACTTGCAAAACAGAGCACCTCAGGCTCAGCCCCATCTTGTCCTACCCACCAGGGACAAGGTGAACAGAGCAGATTTGATTCAGTACAGAAAGGCAAAGACATCTCAAAGGGACAGGTCCTTCCACGGGCTGGAAAAACGTCCCTGCAGTGTCACCCTCGCTGGCACCCGGGAGCGTGAGTGAAGGATGGCTGCTGGGCTCTGCAGCGATCACTCACAGAGGGACAGCTGAGCTTGGGCTTGTCTTTGTCACAAAATCATGGAATCACAGCATGGTTTGGGTCGGAAGGGAACTTTTAGATCATCTGTAGTTTCTTGGGGGTCACTCCTTGGGATGTGACACCACAATCAGGCTGGATCCTACATCTTTCTTTTTTTCTTTTCTTTTCTTTTTCTTTTCTCTTTTCCAAAAGATCCCGTGGCACTTCATAAAGATTACCACGTTAAGCCTCCCAACAACACTGCGGGGTAGGTGGATCTTATTATCTGGGAAGACAAGGGAAAGGGGGATTAAAGGCCTTGTGGGGGACAGCGGATCCAGGACAGGACCCGTCTCTCCCAGAGCACTTAGTCCCGTGCCTTTTCGCAGGATTATGGATTTTTGGCAGAACAGCTGTGAAATCTCACTGTAATTCCAGCAGGAGCCATCGGAGCATGTTCCAGTTGTTAACACCCAGAGATACCTAAACCACCACGGAGAATTGGTTGCAGGCAGCCCACGGAGGGCTCCATCCCAAAATATCTGCTTCGGATTGACCGTCTCATTCTGGCAGTGAAGAAAGGATAATTTTTAGCACCTTTTCCACCCAGGCTGTGGTAAAACTGCTCGTGTAATGCTCACTCCAGGAAAACACCCGTGGCAGAAGTAGAACTCATTAAGGATCACTTTTTTTTTTTTTTTTTCCCAGTGGAAAATCCTCCCAAAATCAAGAAAAATGTCATTTGTGTTCCATCTGGAAGAGGCAGAAAGACAAAATCAGCAAACTGGAAGGTTCAATATTTGTTTCTGGCTGGAAAAAGCTCCAAAGTTTAATCATTTTTTTTCTTTTTTTCTTTTTAAATTTAATTGAATTTTACTTTCACTTTGGGCTTTTTGGTTTGGTTTTGGTTGGTTTGTTTGTTTTCAGAAATTTCCAAGACCTTTCTGGATGAATTGCTGCTTAAACTCAATAAAAAGGAAAGCTGGGCTTGAACTGCTCTAAGCAAGAAGTTTAAATGTTTCTTATCATTTTCAGCTATGTTTGGGATTTAGGTTTTTTTTCCATAAAAAGACGATATAATGGGAGCATGAATTCAGATGGCATTTACTAATTATAGATGAAAAACATTTAATTCTTTTCCTTCTTGTTTTGGGGGAGGGTAGTTCATATAGAGAATAAAGAACATTTTCAGAATTCAGAATTCCTACTGCAGTGAAAAAGCCTTGACAGTTCACAGTGTGCAGTGGGAAAACCACAGCAGGGGCAAAAGTTGTTACATTTTATGTTATTGCGAGCAAAAACTGAACACATGAAAGGGAAAAAAAAAGCCAAAACCCAACGGGGCTGTTTGTGTTTAACCCTTTACTCCTGGCTTTTCCTCTTTCCTGGGAAATTAAAAATATGAGAACCACAGATCTCCACCACAAATATCAGGATATATAAGAAGTCCCCAATGTTTTTTTGGGTTTTTTTGGCATCAGACTCCTGTTTCTATCATCACCCCTTGCAGATATTTCTTGTACTCACCTGTTTTTTGAGCAAATCTCAGCATCACAGCTGGGTCACATTGTCCCTGCCCTTGAGGTTGAAGGCAAGAAACTCTTAGGAAGAACAGAGGATTTCCTCCCTGGAGGTGTCCAAGGCCAGGCTGGATGGGGCTTGGAGCAACCTGGGCTAGTGGAAGGTGTCCCTGCCCATGGCAAGGGTTGGAACTGGGTGATCTTTGAGGTCCCTTCCAACCCAAACCATTCCATGATTTCGTGGTTCTGTGGTTCTTTGATCTCCACATTTCATATCCCATCTGGAATAAATCGCGGGAGTTTTTTGAGGACACCTCAGAATCTTCCATTTCCCGGTGGTTGGTTGTGTGAAGAACATCTTTGGGCCTTATCTGTGCCTGCCTCGTTCCCTGCCTTTTGTCTGTGCTTGGGATTTCATCCCCACATCAGAGGTGGTGTGAGTTAAGATGCCGTGAGTTCACATTGTGGAATCACACCATTATTTAGGTTGGAAAAGACCTCCAAGATCATCAAGTCCAACCTGTGACCGGTCCCCTCCTTTGTCACCCAGGCCAAAGCACTGAGTGCCACATCCAGGCGCTCCTTGGACACCTCCAAGGATTGTCCCTCTCCACCAGCTACTGACAATAATTTGGACACCACTGGGAAGCATCTGGAGAGGGTCCAGCTGGGCCTCCAGGGCAGAACCTTTTGTGAAATGCTCCTTGTTTCCATCCCTTGTAGTGGACCGCCAATATTGACCACGTGGTGAAAACATCTTCTGTTGGTGATGGGGTTTTGGTTTGGTTTTTTTTTTTTTCAGAATTCTTGGCCACTTTCATATTTCCATGTTTGGGGGAAAAAAAAAAAAGAGGAAAATACATAGAGCTCTTTCCTATTTTTGTCTGGTTTTTTAATGATTTCTCCTTCCCCCTCTCTCCATTTTTTTCTCTCTGCTGCTGGTTTGATGCTGGAGCCCAAATGCCTTGTATTGACATTTGTGAAAGAAATAAAAGAGAATTATTTAGGAGAGAGCTCTTCCCTTCAGATCTGGCCTCTCTTGGAGCTTGGATCATCAAGAGCTTTTACTTTTACTTTTATTTCTTTCTTCTTCTCCAGCCTATTCTTGTCCTGTCAGATGAGTCCTGATCTCATCAAGATCTCTGCATGTCCTTATCTCCTCTCCATTGACTGCAAGAGGGTTGCTGGGTAAATAAAGCTTAGCAAATGGTCACGTCTTCAAGAGATACCGGGAATTCAGATGGAAAAGTGTCTCTGGCCAAGGCTTCTGTGTCCAGCTGTCAACACGAAAACACCCTGAGCTGGTGTGGTACCGCTGGAGGAGAAGGATGTCCTTAAGGTTTGGGAAATCCCAGCTCAATTTTCAGTTGTCCTGGGATTTTGGAGAGGCCACTGCACCTCTTTTGGGACCTCAGCTGTCCATCTGCTCAAATAAAGGTAATAAAGTCCCACAGGGTTAATCCTTGACTGCGACGTGCTCTCCACATCGTTGGGATCTGGGATGGCACAAGCCGAGGGGGACACTGAGGACATTTATCCCCACACCCAGCCGGCAGACAAGGCAGGGAGGGATTTGGCTGCACAAACAGAGATTTACCCATTGATCAAAACACTCCGGAATGGGATTAGGGATGAGTCTATCAGGGTTTGGTGTCCTCCCTGCCAAACGCGGGGGGCTGATGCCGCTGTGGTGATGATGAGTCGACAGCCTTGACCAGAGGCGTTATCAGGGCTGGGGACAATGCGAGGACATGAGCAAACACCGGGCAGCGGCACCTCAAGAAAGGCTCTGGGAGTCACTGGGGTGATGTTATCTCACAGGGCAGACCCTGGGAGCCTCTTTCCCCTACATGGTGGGATCGGTGACTGCGGCAACCTTTGGACATGAAAGACTGAGGGTAAAACGTGAGGGTGTTTGGGCAACAGCGCTGGAAAATCAGCGGGCAGAGCAGATGTCCTGGGGTCTCTCATGAAGTGAAACCATCCCTTCTCAGCCCAGCTCTCACAGAATCATGGAATTGCTGAAGGGACCTCTGGAGATCATTAGTCCAATGCCTCCACTAGGGCAGGGTCACCTGGAGCAGGCGACACAGGAACGTGTCCAGGTGGGTTTGGAATGTCTCCAGACAGGGAACTCTACAACCTCTCTGGGCAGCTGTTCCAGTGCTCTGCCACCCTCAGCATCATTTCTTCCTCATTCTGAGGTGGAACTTCTTGTGTTTTAGTTTATGGCCATTGTAAACTCCAATCTGGGCTGGAGAAGGCTGTTGGAAAAGAGTCTCGATGTTATCTCTGCGTCTGTAGCCTCCCTTTTGAAAACAAGGTTGTGTGAATGTGCTGGCTGCACATTTCCCCAGGTGACATTTGCATTGACTGATTTGTTCAGGCCAGGCTTGGCAGAGAGGTGGAGATCTGTAGGCAAGAGCAGAAACAAGCGCCGGGTATCAGGGTTCACAGACTCTGGCTGAAGAAGTCCAAATCTGGAGAAAATCACGGTATTTTATTCCTCCCTTCCCCAAATGAGATCCTAGAGCCCAGACAGCCATCAGGCCCCCCCTGAGATGTTCTCACCTTCAAATGTTCTCATCAAAGGAAAAACCAAAGTCCAGAAACTTGGCAGTAATTGGATCACCAAGTGCGAGCTCCCGTGATTAGATCAGGAGCCCTCTGCCAGGGTTTTACTGAATCAAAAGCAAGAATCAGACAGCTGGAGGAGGGAGCAGCTCTTCATTTAAACTTCATTAATTTCCTGTCCTCTTGGCAGAGCCCATGAAATGCAGAGGTGGCTTCTAGTGAGCACAGGCTATTGCTGGAGCAAGAAAAACCCTTCATAATCCACAGGATGGGAAGAAGCAAAGTCCTGGCTCCAGCTGGCTGGGATAAGCCTTGTCTAAAGAAAATATGTAGCTGGCTGCTGTAACTTTTATTCAGGCCCATGTGATGAGCTAGAAGAAATGCAAAGAAGTGCCTCTATTATTTTCTATTGGCAAATCTAAGGTAGGTCAGGAAAGTTCTGGAGATCTCCAGCTCATGCTGTGCTGGGTGGAGGACTTTGAGGAGGATATTTGTCTAGAGGTTAAGCCACAAATTTCCTGCTTGAAAATGCATTTTACTGAGCAAATACCAGGAATCCAGAGGTTTATCCCTGCTTAGCTGTCACTGAGGTGATGCTCGTGATGATCCAACACGGGACACGTGCACACTTGGGTGGCACTGACCAAAGTGCCCCAAATCTGATCCATCAGAACTTTAAAGGGGTCCAAGCCCTGATGTAGGTGCAGGGATGCTCACCTGATCTCAGGAACCCTAAAACTGTCCTCACCGTGGCCCAATTGATATGGACAACTGAAGGACTGGGTATCCAAACCTGGAGCAAGAGACGCCAGAAATGTTCTGGGCTGTGGCTGTGCCATCCCTGGAAGTGTTCAAGGACGTTTTGGATGGAGCTCTGAGCAACCTGGGACAGTGTAAGATGTCCCTCCCCATGGCAGGGGATTGGAACAAGACGATCTTTAAGCTCTTTTCCAGCCCAACCCATTCCATGATTCTACTCTAACGTGGTGTAACTTCCCCAGAAGGGTATTGTGGTTTTCCAGAGCTTTTCATGACCACAGGTAAATGCACTTTCCAATGAGGAAGGTGTTTTATTTTTTCCTAGCAGAAAATCCCCTAAAATCCCGTCAATTTTAGTTTGAAAGCAAAAAGTAAGGGAGTTGCTGTCAGCAAGAAGGTTCATTAATCTTAAAAGTAAAGAAAGGACATTCCAGACAAATTAAATAATGAAAGAGGTGATAAAACCCACCTGCTTTTTGACTCCAGGTTTCTGTTTCTTTTTAAATCAGATCAGTGTATTAAAGATTTTCAGACTGACATTTTTTTGTGGAATTATTGGGCCAGATCTGTATCTGTTCCAAATGGGAAGAGGCACATCCATCCAGGAGCCATCATTTCATGATGCTGTACATCCCTTTTCACTGCAGTCTCAGGGGAAGCAGATTTCTCTTGGGTTTTATAGGGGGGGAAATCAAAGCAGGAGACTTTCCTAAAATTTGCCAGGAGGTGAGGGGGAAAGCTGGGAGGGCAAGAAGAATATCCAACTACTCCCTGCCCTCTGGGACAAGGGATTCCCCCTTGTCCTGTCTCTCCATCCCTTGTCCTGTCTCTCCATCCCTTGTCCTGTCTCTCCATCCCTTGTCCCAAGTCCCTCTCCAGCTCTCCTGGAGCCTCTTTACACCCTGGAAGGGGCTCTGAGGTCTCCCCGGAGCTTTCTCCTCTGAAGATTGCTGCAATTCCCAGCTGACCACCGAGCAGGGCCCTTCCTGGAAGGATGTCCACAACCAATGAGAAAGGACTCTTTTGGGGGTGTTTTTTGTTTGATGTTGCCAGAGACAGCAGGGTGCTGCAGGGAGTTGGGCTGCCAGAGCCCTGAATTAGGGAGAAACATAAAAAACCTCCATGTGAGCAAAATGGAGAGTGGCTAATTCGGTTTCAAGGACTCTAAACGCCTCCTCCGTGCCTGGAAGTGTGTTGGGAATTTAGGGAACAGACACGTCACACGGTGGAAATGCAGCCCTGATAAAGCTGGCCGGAGTGAGAAGTGCAGCTCTTGGCAGAGCTGACTCCATTGCAGAGTCTGGGACACTCAAACACAGAGGGTGGAAGAGGCCTGGGACGAGGGAGGATGTGGAGGAAACCTGGGTAAAACTCAATAACACTGGGACAAGACTCTGGTGAAAAACCCAAGGGTAAAAGATGATTGTTAGTTAAGGGCTACCCTAATTAGGCACCAGCATTGCTTCACCGTGGCATGGAGAGGATCAGATGGAAGTAGGGGCTGAAAAGTTGTGTTTGGTGCTGGACCAACATATCCTGCTCCTTTATAACTGGCAAACTCCATAATCAAGACAGAGACTTTGCTGAAGAGGGAGAAAGAGGTGAAACCTTTAAAAAGTCCCTTCCAACCCCAACTGTTTCATGATTTTATGAAGTAAGTGAAGGGACTTGCCCAGGGCTTAGCAGGGAGTCTTTGGTGGAGTGATGGAGGGGGTTGAGGTGTCTTGGCTCCTGCTGGTTGTACCGACCTGGCTCAGGACCCAGAAAGGAGCAGTGACAATTGGTGGTTTTTATTCTTTCCCTTTTCATGACACCCTTGGAGACTCACACAAGTGAATAGACCCAGATATTTTAATGGAAAGGATGGTCCCTGCTCCAGGGAGACAATTTCACTGGGGTTTGTAGGAGATTTTGGGACATTCCCCTAGGGAAAAAAAAAATAAATCAGGAAATGGACCTATTTTGTGGCTTTTTCTTTGCTGTTCCCCTTGTATGGATGTGTTGAGAATGACAAGCTGGTTTTTAACAATTCTTCCTGGTGTTTGATGCAAGCCCAGGGGAAAAGTGGGAAGGAGAGCTGTAAAATGGCAAGCCCTGGCTGTCTCTGCTCCCAGCCTTTCCTCGGAGATAGATAAGAGCAACAGCAGATAAGAGGAAAAGCGGGTCTTTAATTCAGTCAGAATTTCACTTAGTGTGAAGGAAAACATCTAATGAGAGAATTAGACTAAGCCAGGAAATTGCTTCTTAAACCTGAGCTCTCTTGCACTGGTACAGCCAGCTTTTTATATAAATACACATCTACACATCTGTCTTTCCCTGTACCACCACAAAATCCTGCTCTTTGCACAGTGGCCAAGAAATTCTCTTAAACTCATAAACCCAAACCTTTTCAACTACAAGGGCTGGAGCATTTTTGCAGGTCTCTCCCAGTGTCAAACATTCCCAGCCTCCAAGGACACCTGAAGCTGACAGAGCCGTGATCTCCCCTGGCTAAGAGGTGTCCATGAACCCAAACTGAGCTCCACAGAGAGGGGCCCTGGCCAGGTGTGGCCACAAGGATGTTTTAGGTGATGCATGACCCCAAATGAGGAAGCACCATCAAGGCTTTGCATGGAACATAAGCTTTTGGGGAGGCTGAAGAGGGATCAGGCTTTGAGTCTGACTCTTGTTGGAGACCTGGATCCCACATCAGGGAAGAAGGCCTCGTCTACCCTGCCTCTCCTCTCCTTCATCCAGCCCTGGGTGTTTGCTGGCAAGGAAACTTTCCTCCCGTGTGGGCAGTGGTGTAGGATTGACACGTGGATGTCACTGGGGTTTGGGGACATCTGCCATGCAGGATCAGCTCATGGATATCACTGGGGTTTGGGGAGATCTGCCACGCAGGATCAGCTCATGGATATCACTGGGGTTTGGGGAGATCTGCCATGCAGGATCAGCTCATGGATATCACTGGGGTTTGGGGAGATCTGCCACGCAGGATCAGCTCATGGATATCAGTGGGGTTTGGGGAGATCTGCCACGCAGGATCAGCTCATGGATATCACTGGGGTTTGGGGAGATCTGCCATGAGCAGCCCATTCATGGCAAGGAGGTGCTGCTGCATCAAGAGGATAATTTGGTTTATTAAAAGACCTTTGGGTGTTCCTGTATCGTCCCAGCTGGGAGGTGGCAAATCACTGCGATTCAGTTTTGGGTTTGGGGAGGGAGATACATCCAGATATCCATTCACAGACCTTGGGATCTTCCCAGTCTGCATCTCACTGGTGAGTGGTCTCCTGACCCCTCCACCAGCAGCTGCTGAGAGGTCCCTGCAGCTTTGTGTCACTTAGGCCAGGGAGATCAGAACTGTGGCTGGTATTAAAACCTGGCCAAATTCCACCCTGTTTCTCCACTGCAGGTTCCTGAGCTCAGCTCTCCTGAAGATGTCAGGCAGAAAGAAAACCCTGGGCAGCCTCTGGGCCATGCCTTATCCAAAATGAGTGGGTTTGATTAGTGATTTACATTTCATTTCTTCAATCCTCTGGCACTCAGAGGCTTTAGGTGAGAGATTCAGGCTGTTTGTGGTCTTTCCTTCCTTGTTTTTTTCATTTTAAGTTATTCTTGTTATGGAAGTCCAGGTGCTTTTAGAAGTAAAGCAGTTTTCTCTCGGGGCACTGCCATCTAATTAAAGATGGCAGGAGCTACAGTCTCTCCTCTGAGAATTCCTGCTTCATGGAAATCATCAAATCCTTTACTGGGATCCTTTTCTGCTTTGATTTTAGGCTGCAAACTTCTCAGGCTTTGAGATGCCTTAGTATCTCTATCATCCACTGCAAAGGAGTCCAGGTATGCTGAGGGCCGGAGATCATTGCTGAAATACAAACATCAGGAACATTTATTTTGTGCTATAAACATGAGATGTTGCTCTCTAAGATAAATAATTATATCAGAAAAATAAGAATATGGTAGGACACCTTTGGTAGAACACACAGAGAGGGGCCAAGGGTTGTGCTGAATGTGGGGATTTGGGGTTTAACTTGGGGGTTTTAATTCTGTAATTTTTTTCCTGTCGCTGCTTGAATGCTCGTGGACTTTTAGCATCCCCAGCATCCTTGGACGCCTCCATGAGACTGAAAGGATCCAGGCAGCTTCCTGCAACACCTGGGGCCAGCGCAGAAGCAGGAGACATTCTCTGTGCACCTAGCAAGGAAAGGTGAAGCGGAGCTTGCCGTGAGCTGATGCCAAGATAGCAGCTCAGTATCTAAACAGGTAACACCCAATTACAACAGAACCGTGTTGACTTACACTTTCCCTTATCAGAAGCATCAGGTATTCATGTAAATCACAAAAGAGTTTGATGGATGCCAGTTCACTCCGAGCCCCACACCAAGGAACAAGAGCCTAGTTAAACAAAATGTGTGTTGCCCTTATCTTCGAGCTGTGACTATTGCTATGAAATAAAAAACTATAAAGGAAAAGTGCCTTATCGTGAGGGTTATAATTCCTTAATGTTCTCCAGGGGCTGTTCCTGTGCTGGAATCAGGCCCTGGGGACCACTTTCTGAGCCCCACAGAAGTCATTTTCTCTCAGACAGATGATCTTTCCTTATCACGTGTTGTCTTGGCAATAAAAAAGTCTCTTTCTCGAGATGCATGTTTAGACTGACCGGGAGAAAAAAGCACAAGGAAAAGAAGGGGCAGCTAAATTGGTCTTAATTCTGATGCTGGCTTAAAAGTAAACAATGAGGTCCGGGGACAATCTTCATTAGAGCCTGCTGGGCCTGGAAGCGTGGCATGGGAAGCACATGTGGTCAGGAGCCTTCGGACAGCTGTGCTGGAGACTTGTTCCAAGCCCAGTCTGATGGCCAGGGCTAATCAGCCTCTCTTATCACATTTACTGGGAGATGGGTGTTGCCAATAAAACCGAGTCAGGCTGAGTGCACTTAGAGGAGCCCAAAAGCTGGCTGTTAATAGATGCCTACAGCTCACTGAGAGCCGGCTGGCCCCTCTGCTCTCCTGCCTCGGTGCTGGTGGGACCCCAGATTTGGGTTATTCCTAAATTTCCTTCGGCGCACTGGAGATCGTGGGCAGTGTCAGGAATGGTGGGCAGGATCCACATGATTTTATTGGTGTTTAATTACATTATTGGGTGGGCAGGTGCTCTGTTTGAGACCCAGACCTTATTATTAACCCGACGTCTGGAAGCTGCAAGGGTGACAGTGAAATCGAGCTGGTGCTGAGGGTTGAGCTGAGCACCATGGAAAATTGAAATGTATAACTTGTGACAGCGCTGGACTGTGCTCACACCTCCTTCCATCCAAACTGGAAAGAGATATTGGTGGAAAAAGACGAGACCGAGTTAATCTCACAGTGATTTTCCCCCCGTGCACTCCCCCTGCCTATAGAAAATTACAAGTGATGGATATCCAGAACCGGAATCAATATAAATGTGTTTAAATACTGATCTTCAATTTTATTTTTCCCTTAAGCAGCACATGAGTATCTAAAGTCTTGTCTGCTTCTGCATCCCAGTAGTTTAACATGGATTTTACACCGCTGTGGGACACGGTCCTGTCTTGGAGGCCTTACAGCTTAAATAAATTGATGTCTTTCTATAACCTGATGATTTAAACTGGTTTTCTAGATTGATCAATACGTGGTTCAATAGATCTTAAAACCCGGCATGAAAGGGACAGGACCCAGACATGAATGCCAGGCACTTTTCCAGCTGCTTGCTCTCCCCGCAGACTCCCAGACTCCAGCGAGTGCCTCCCACATCTCCGCAGCAGCCACTTCCCCCGCCTGCTCTGGAGGGAGCCTTGGACACCAGGTCCTTGGTCCAGCAGTTTTGAAGGTCCTTCCTTGTGCCTGTGTGAGCCTGAGCATGGAAAACACCCCCGGGTCAGGTGCATCCCTCCCTGATCCACATCCAGCAGAGATGGGAGAGCTCGGGTGCTTGTTCTGATGGAGGGGCCATGGTGGGAGCAGGGAGCAGGGATTCCCCCTTTTCCCAGGCTGATTTGAGTGCCTGACATGGACACAGGTTAATCACAGAATCACGGAATGGTTTGGGTGGGAAGGGACCTTAAAGATCATCCAGTTCCACCCCCTGCCATGGGCAGGGACACCTTCCACTATCCCAGGCTGCTCCAAGCCCTGTCCAACCTGGCCTTGGACACTTCCAGGGATCCAGGGGCAGCCACAGCTTCTCTGGGCACCCTGTGCCAGGGCCTCACAGGGAAGAATTCCCTCCTGAGGGCTGGGATATTGAGAGGCAATCACTCAGCACCTTCACCAGCTGCCTTCTCCTCGCCTTGCTGGTGTCCCCGAGCCCACCCTCATTTCTGAACCCCTAAACCCTCATGAAGCCCCTTTATTACCAGGTGCACAAGTGGTGAAGACTTTAAAGTGGTTTTTGGACAACAATAGCAGGAGATTGCCCTTCAGGTACAGCCCAGGAAGCCAAGTGGCCTCTGCAAAGGCTTTGCAGGATTATTTCCCATCCCTGAGGCCCTCGTTTGTGCCGTGCATGGCGCAATTTGAACTCCCCTCCCATTTCACTCCGTCGCTAGGCCTCAAATTCTGTACCTGGCTGACATCAACCTGCAAGAAGGGGAGCAGGGGAGCGGCTGCTGGAGAAGGGAAGTGGGGCTGTGATCGCACAACCGTCGGCATGGGAGGGGGCTCGGCTCCAGGTGTGCAAATCCAGCTCATCCCTGGCAGCTGCTGGGAGCACAGCTGAGCAAGGCTTTGCTGCTTTCATCTCCTGACCTCTTATTCCCTGCCCTGAGCATCCAAATGTCGTGGGTCCAAGTGCATTCCAGCCAGCCCGGATGGGTCCCACGCCACAGGGAATGAGACTCTTTGAGGGATCCCTGTGGAGGGATGCAGCTTCCCAAAACCCCACATTTTCACTGGGCCCTGCAGGAGGACAGTCCTGTGGCTGCATCTGCAGCACCCCAGGATCCTGTACCAGCACATCTGCATCACCTGGGCTCACACACTGCACACAGAGGGCCAGGTCAGACCCTCTCTCAAACAGCAGTGGTTAAAATGCCATGAAACCCCTGGTCCAACACGCCCCGAGAGTGTCACACCATCCCCTGTGTGTTGCAGCAGCATCTTTAACCGTGCTGGCTGATGGTCTCCCTCAGCATCCTCAGCCAGCGCTGCTCCACGTGTCATCCAGCAGCCAAAAAAAAATCCCAGGAGCCCACGGCCCCACCTCGCTCCCTCTCTGCTGTTCACACGTGTCGCTTCGGCTGCGGTTTTCTGGCAAGGGAGGTAAAAATAGCTCGTGCGAAAATTATTTATTTTGTATTAATAGCTCGGAGTCAAAGCCTCAGCAGACACTTGGAATAAACAGGATCACTCAAAATACAGTTGTTTGAAATCAGAGCTTTGCTCTGACCCTGGGCTTTCCAACCAAAGCCAGAAAATTGTATATATAGAATCCCTTATTATTTTTCCCCGCTGTTAATCCCCAGTACAACAAGGCCTTGCTTGTAGCCAAAGGACTTTGACCAGGATGATTAAGGCAACATTTCATGCAGGCGCTTGCACGCATGGTTGTGGAGGTGGTCGAGATGTAAAATAATCCTCCCTGTCTGACTAATAACCCCCTTTGCACTTCCAGTGCAATTTGTATTTAAACGCATCCCGTTTCTCCCCAGCCATTCCTCTCCTTTCATTCCCCCTCTAAAAAAAAATTTATTTTTATGTGCAGGCGGCTGTGGGGTGAAGAACTGTTTTGGAAGAAATTTTCTGGACTTGTTTTCTTGAGGAAGAAAGAAAAACAGCACTTTTGTTTTTTGATTTTCCTTCCTCTTTCTGTTGTTTTCTTTCACTCCCTCTCCTGCACACTCAGTTTTCCAGCGAGATAAAAGGAAGAAAAAGGGGAAATAAAACAACAAGTGAGTTGGTATTTTTATCTGTCTTCAGCGTGGTTTTCCTCTCTTCCCTTTTTCCCCACAAATAACGGAAATATTCCAAGCTGAGAATGAGGGCACCTCGGCTCATTTATTGTACAATATTGAGAATATCTGTTAATAAACCCAGCTCTTTAATTATGGCGAGCCCTTGCTACTGATGGATTAAGGCAAGAAAGGGAAGAAGAGTCAATGCAGGGGTTAACGCAGAGCTGGAGAAACCCTGGTTCAAGTCCACAAGCTCCTTTACCAATTTTGTGGCTACTTTTTGTCTCATTTCTTTGTGAAATGGGGGTGGCAGCCCGCACCCCACGGGCTGAGTATCTCGCAGAGTCTTGCCCCAAAACCGTGCAGGCAAAGCAGAGGCAGCCAGGTTACCCCAACCTTCCCCCCCATGCACGACTTTATTATTCCACCTTTGGGCTGCAATTTAAAGGTTTTCAGTGGGGTGAGCGCTGGCTTTGCCCAGCGCCCCCTCCACCCTGCAGCATCCCTGGTGGAGGTGGCTCCTGCAGGGCTGCTGAGCCTTCACACTTGCTCCAGGCTCTCGGAGAGCCTCAGGCAGCGGCTTTCCCGATCCCAGCTGGCTGCCATAATCACACATTGTTCCCTCGCCGTTCCGCGGCACTTGGAAAATGTCAAATGTGGGAGTCCGGCAGCCTTAGGTTCGAGTAAAAAACTCCCAAACATATTTGGAGGGCCGCCAGCACTTTGCAAACCCTCTGCAAACTCAGATAAGGGGCGACCTTGCAGCCCGCGGGATAGGCCAGGAGTTTATAAACCCTGAGCTTGCTTGGGCTGAGCTTTCCCAATATTGTGACCATCCCGTCCCCTCCCAGCATCGGCCGGCGAAGGCGGCGTGCGAAAGCAGGGGCTGCTGGCCGCCGTGACCTTCGCCAAGGCGTCCGAGGTGGCAGAACCCACCGGAGATGTGACGTCCAGAGCTGGCAGGGACAGGACTCCCCCGTGGAGGGGAGTCAGGGGCTGCCCGGGGCTGGATCCGAGTGAGCAAACCCAGTGTTGCCCGGTTGTGTTTCGGACGTTGTCCCCAAAAAACCCGTTTTGGGATTTGCAGTCCCTAAAGATGCAGTTGGGGAAGGGGTGGCAAACGCCGCTTGGCGAGGAGGGGGAGGAAGGGTTGAGTTTTGGGCTTCGTTTTGAACCGTAACGAAATCTAAACATTTTGAAATTCTTCCCCAAATGACAAATAATGTCAAATACTGAGATAGCACCGGGCTGGATTTGAGCCGCGAGGCACCTTCTTATAGTCCTAACTTCTGATAAAAAGGATGGAACAGAGTCAGGAAAACTTTCCTCTCCTTCCCCTCATTATTTTTCTTTAAAAAAAAACAAAAACCCAACCTCAGTGAAATCAGCAACGTCTCCTGAAATGTTCCAGTTTGGATGGGAGAGCCTTTCTCTGCAGGAAATGTTTCCCTCTGGGTTTTCCTGGCCAGCTCTGGCTGCACGTTCCAGCTGAAGGTCCGGCCTGGCCATGGCAGCTCAGATCAGGGTGGGCAAAGATCCCCTGCCCCCACAAGAATCAGCTCTCGGGGGTTGATACCTGAACCCCCATTAATTAACAGGGTTAATTAGCTCAGAGGCAGCACAGTAGCTGTGTAAGTGAAGGATGTGTGTCCTTAAGCCAGTGTTATTAATCTTTTTTTCCCCCTCTTTTCTCATTTACTTTAAACTCGAGGCTTTCTGCTGAAACCTTTGTGGCTCAGTTAACCAATATTTAAACATTTTTGATCCGTGAATCCTTACAAATCCCTTCCCCCTCTATCCTTACTGCAGAGCTGTATGCGGGTGAATTATTTCTCAGCCATCCATACATCACCTGGTGAATTTAGGCTGCTTTGGGATCTGTTTGCCGTTTGTTTCTTACTCGCAAACACATTTGTTTTCTCTCCAGGTCAAATAAGTCATGTGAAAGTGTCAGTGCATGAATTACCTGTGAACTATTTACCCACCTGGGACCCCCTGAGCTTCCCAATGCACATCCGGTCACCTGAAATACCAGGAAAGTTTTGGGGTAAAGCAGGAGAAACGGCCAGGAAAACAGCCAGGTGGGTTCTTTGTTGCTTTCACATTCGTAAGAAAATGAAGAGCTGTTTTCCTGGATGAATTCTCAGCTCCCAAACCTAAGCAAACTCTATGATTTTATGGGAAAAAAATACTCTCGGCCACCTTTTGGGGCTGCTCGGCAAGGTCCTTAACCTCTCTCAACTGATGAAAGTTTGTTGTCTGGCTCCCAAATTTGAAGGAAATTATTATTATTATTATTATTATTATTATTATTATTATCTTCCTGTTTCTTTTTCCACTGTGCCCTGCAGGCAGCTCCACGTCCCAGCCCTCCCAGGGCAAAGTGCACACTTGGGGATAATAAACCCCAGCCTGTGTGGCATGGAAAATAGCTCCTTCCTTATTTTCCTTTCCAGAAGGGTGAAGAAAAGACTGGGATCCTCCAGATCCCTCCAGGTGCTCTCATCCTGGGAGGGAAGGAGATGATGCAGATTAAGGATTTAAATACCCCCAGATTGGGGGTTTTATTCGGATGGTGAAGCAAATCTCCAGGATAAGTATGGAGGGTCTCCAAATGGAAGAAAAGACCCTCTCTGGATAGACACCTGCTTCTCCTCTTGTCCAAATCACCCTGCTATGATCCCCCTTTTTTTCCCCTTTTTTCTCTCCCTTTTTTTTCAGCTCTCTCCAGGCCATCCGTGGAGTGCTCAGCAGTTAATATCCTTCTGTCTCCAATTGTGCCTGGAGAGGTGTAACGTTTGATAAACCCCATTTAACTTGGCTGTACGACATTGTTTAAATAATTCAAATACAGATTGGCCCTTTAGAAGGATTTCTGCTCTATTGACCCTGCTGGTCATGAGTTACCAGGAAGTCAGGGAGGAGCTTCTAGAGCTGAAAGCCTGGAAAAAAAAAAAAAAATCAATTCCAGCTCTTTAGTGCCCCAATCACACCCCATTATTCCCGGGTAATTGCAGACCTGCTTTGCTGTTAACTCTTTGGGAACAACACAGGAAGAGGAGAAGCAAAAAGGGTTTTCTTCTTCTGTGAGGTCCTAATCTGCATGGAGAGTGTCATGTCCTTATCAGCAGAGTTTGGATGAGTAATTACTTGCAGGTAGAAGTGTCCAATTGCTTCGTGGGTTATTTTTATTTGCCCTTCCCTCTCAATACTTGGTTTGCTGGAGGTTGTTTGAACTGCAGAATTCATAATACTTCTATTTTTCCTGCTTATATTTCTTTTTCTCTGTTCATTGAGCCATCAGGAATGAGGAATGGGATGCTGTAATCCAGTTAGTCCTGACTGGTGTTTGTCTTTCATGCAGGTCCCTTTGCTATGTGGCAAGTCCTTCTCAATAAGCTGTGGAAAAGCAAGAGGAGAGGTGGCCATGTAGGAGTAGGACAAAGCAGCCAAAATATTGACCTTGGGCACATGATGTCCCCACTGCAGATGGTTCAGAAGGGGTTGGCTCTGGTCCCATGGAAAACAGACCCATGGGAAGCTGTAGTGCATCTTTTGGATTGATTTCACCAAAAGGGATCCAGGGTTTTAGGCACCGTTGGATCTGGAGAGGAAAACGCTGAAGGCTCAGAACAGAGACTGGAGTGTGGTGATGTTTCAGAAATGAACAGGTTCAATCCCAGAAGATGTGCTTGGTTCTTTGACAGCTAAAAAAACCCCCAAATTTTTCATGTTTAAAAATGCCAGATAATAAAAATGTCCCTTTTTTTTTTCTCACTGTCATGAGCAGGCGAAACCTGCTCTGACAAGAAGGGGGTTGTGATCCTGGCACCTTTACCTTGTGAGATTTCATTAATTAGGCAAAGAACCCAAATGCAGGTAAAAATGCCCCAAATCCCACCTCTGGCGTGGTGCCTTCTGCCTTCCTTCAAAATCCTTCGGTTCACGTTCCTCCTTCTTGACACGAGGCCAACAAGGCAGGACCCAGGGCTAAAAACTTCTCGGGACGTGACGCACAAAAATCCATCCTTCCTTCCTGGTGTGGGAAGGATAAAAGTCACCCACCCCATCCTCCAGCCTGGTCTGGCCTGGGGCAAAAGCCAGAGCCTCACCCTGTCACCCAGCAGGGCTCCTGGGGTGGCACTGGGCGAGGAGATGCCAGCCAGGGTGGAAAACTTGAGGTGATGGGGAACTGACCGCGCTTGTTGAGGCTGCTGAGTCCCCACCCCTTTCACAAATGGTCACCTTATCGCTGGGCACTGTTTGTGCAGGAGCAGGGGACAGAGGACAGGGAGGAGCAGCATCACTGGGCACTGTTTGTGCAGGAACAGGGGACAGGGGACAGGGAGGAGCAGCATCGCCTCCACTCTGGGTCGCCCCACCAGTGGCTGCTCAGAGTCCTTTCATAGGATGGGTGGGATTCTTGTCCCAGCTGCTCCTCCTGGGGGGCCATTCCAGAGCCTCAATCCTCTGTAGGATTGTCCTAATGCCCAGCTGGCATTTCCCAGGCTCACATATATCTTACAGCACCGGAGCATCCTTGCTACCTTCCTGAAGGGTATTTTTGATTGACTTGTTGATCCAGCCTGTGGATTTCAGGGTGTAGAAGGACAGGGTGACATCTCAGGGTAACCTATGCAGTGATGTCCATCCTGACCAGTTTACAACACTCAATGCAGCAGGTGATGTTCTCCAGGAGATGTTACAAAGCAGGATCCTAAATCTGGTGTGCTGAATTGTCCTCAGGAGGTGCCACTGCCTTTTCCCTCACCGTAGAGGGCCTACAGAGCCTCTCTGGTTAATTTAACTGGCAAAACAACTGCTTACAGCTCAAGAGCCTGAAAAGCTTCTTCAGCCTCATGTCTGAAGGCAGGAACACACCTCTCTGCACATTTCGGAGACTAAAGCACCCAGCAGCGAGGCAAGAGGGACATGGAACTGAAGGACATGGTTTAGAGGCCTTGCTGGGTTGATGCTTGGACTCGATAACCTTAGAGATCTTCTCCAACCTTAATGATTCCATGATTCTGTGATTCGAGGGTGGTCGGTGTTGCCATGGAGACGCCAAGGGCGAGCTCAGGATATTCTATGATTCTATGATTCTGTGATTCTGTGAAGTTGGGGTAAATCCTACCTGCTCCAAGCAGCAGCAGAGACATTTGCCTGTGGTGTTTTGTGTCCCCAGGGTGTGTCTGGTGGGCTCTGGGGTGCTCAGAGCAGAGAAAATCCCATTACAGATGTGCACAGCTGCAGAGGAACCACAGCTCAGGGCAGCTGCAGGACAACCGCCGTGGTGTGAGTGCAAACAGCACCTGAAATGTGAAACAGAGTGATGAGGAAGAAAAGTCTGTGATAGTTTTTCAGTGCCAATATTCGGGGCTTTCAAGGCATTTCAGGTTGGTTAAGTGCTTGGCCCCTACTGGAATAGGATGCCTTCAGGTGCAGGTACCAAAACAAATTCCATAAGAATTCGGGAAAACTCTGGATGCAGAGGAAGGGGACGGTATCTTAACTGGAGTAACTTACCCCTGTCTCTGGTTGCTCTGAAGAGACTCCTGGGACCCTGACTTTAGACAAAGCAGAGCCATGCTCACCTCCTCCCCCTCCCTGAGCCGCGAAGGGTTAAAGGGTGGGGGAGCCGTTTGATTAATAGATGTCGTGTGAACGAGCACATTTGCCTGTGACTGCATTCCTGGGGCTTTCGGCGGGGCGATAAGCTGCGACCAAAGTCCTCCGGCTCTGGGCAAGGAGAGCAAACAGGGCCCCAGTGGAGCAGTTATTAATCCCAGCCTTGCATCTCCCAGGGCTGTCTCTCAGCAACGGGGCTCGCGGGAAGCCTTTCACACACCAATCGATACAACTCACCTCTCCCCTTGCCCTTTTCATCCTCGTCCCCCCTCCTTTTGCCCTTTCCATCCTCATCCCCCCTCCTTTTGCGTGCCTGCCCTGGTCTCCTTCCATGCCAGGACCTCCAGCTCTGGGACCCTTTCCCATGGGCAGCATGGGAAGGGGAGGATCATGTTCCCATTAGGGTGATGGGACAACCCAAAGTGATGCTGTAGTTGTCCCGTCCTGTGTCCCCTCTGGGTTTTTCTGCAGTGGGGATGGAATTTTTGGGACCAAAAAGGGGAATTCAGCAGTAACGTTTCCCAAGAGCGTGTAAACCCTTCTGCTCCCATGGAAAGATACTCTCTGAGAGTCACTGCTTTTCTTCAAAACACATTTGTAAAATGAACACACCTGACTCAGAATTTCTTTGGGTGCAAAATTTCCTTTTCCCTCAGTTGCAAATTGATTCGAGCCACAAGTTGTCCCTACAATTCCAAACTTTGGCATAAAGACACAGATTGAAAACGAAACTCCTTTCCCTTCCCCGAAAAGCAAAACAAACTAAAACAACCTGGACCTTTCAACTTGCTGGTGTTCAGATGGAACATTGGCATCCTTGCAAAGCTGCTTTCACACTGGTGTATTTTCAGTGGCAGTGATTGCCGCGTGGAGGATTTCTCCGTGCCCCAATTTGGGGGTAAAATGTAGATTTCTGGTTGCTGATGTCTCTCCTAACCCCACAGCTGCTCTCAGGCGGTTGATGGTGGCAATGATCAGACTGGGAGTTGTCTCCTTCAGGAAAACCAATTTCTTGAAATGGGCCAAGATATTTGATAATGGCTTTGGGAAGGTTGGACTCCAGACCAATTTACAATTTACAATTTTCCAGTCTCAGGGCAGGAGGTAGGACAGGGGTTAATGGTTTTAAAAGAGGGTTGGCTTATGTTTCATATAAGAAAGAAATTTTTTGTGATTAATGTGGTGAGGCCCTGGCACGGGGTGCCCAGAGAAGCTGTGGCTGCCCCTGGATCCCTGGAAGTGCCCAAGGCCAGGTTGGATGGTGCTTGGAGCAACCTGGGCTAGTGGAAGGTGTCCCTGCCCATGGCAGGGGGCAGAATGGGATGATCTTTAAGGTTCCTTCCAGCCCAAACCATTCCATGATTCCATAATTCCATGAATGTGTTTGGTGCTGATGAAAAGAAGATGTTTTCAAGGCATGACAAGCTGATCACTTCCAGAACAGTCAGCTTTTTAAGCCAGACTGTTTTCCATAAAGAATCCAATTCCAGATTTCATAATAAATATTATGGAGACCTTCTGGCATTACAGAGCATCACAACAGATCTGTATTCACACCTGAGCAGGCAGAGGTCATGGAAAGGCACCACCTGCAAGCAACAGCACCTTTGCTCTGTAGAAAACTGATTCATGTCTGAACCCTTTGTAATCCTTGAGGAGAGAAGCTGGGATCACACCAGAGTTTGATCCAAACCACAACTGACCTCCTTTCCCATATCTCCTTCAGAGGATGTGGTGGTGCATGGGATGCCAGGACCACTGACCTACAGGGGGTTTGGAGAAGGGAGATGAGATAATTTAACATTCGATTATAAGCGGCAAGCCACGAGCCTTGTGCCTAACCCTGGATTGTCATGGAGAAAGAGCAAAATGAGATGTCCAAAGAGTCAAAACTGATCCTATACTGAGAAACAGAGAATTAAATGCCTGATTGGGAGTGTAAATGTCTTCAAAGCTACTGGGTGAGGAGTGTGATAACTTTGAGCAGAAGTTCCATCCAGCACTGATAATTTTTACAGGATTCACTGCGACGAGTACATTTCCATATAAAATTTAGCAACAACAATAGTAGTAATGACAACAAAACAAATAGGTTTTCTCTATTAAAAAAAAAATAGGAAAGAAAGAGTAGTTCTGTCCAAGAATTCCCAGCAGACTCAAGTAAGCCTTGTATCTGTGGTAGCAGATATGGAAAAGGCATACTGAGGTCATCTAATCCAGGCGCCGGAAACCTTTCAAGGGTTCAGTGCCAGACTGTATTTTTCTTCGCCGGCAGAAACTCCACAGTCTCTGTCTCTCCTGAAAAAGGGTGAGGATCATAAGGGTGGGATCCTGCCTCTCCAGATCTAAACTGTCTGCAGCATCCCAGCTGCCCTCTCCAGGATTTGTCTCCATAGCTCCTCTCCCAACACATGTCCCAGCCTTGGGATATCATAGAATCATGAAATATCCCACCTTGGAAGAGACCCACAAGGCTCATCAAGTCCATATTCCACTCAATCTCCAGTTTCTGGACAGCAAAGCCTGAGTCACCTGTGTTCCCGTTTCCTTCCAGCCCCATGAGGGCATCTTGGCTGCTCTGGTGCATCTTCAGTGAGGAAAACCATCTTAACCCCTAAATTTAGGGTCCCGGAACTTCCAGTTGAATCCCATCCCCATGTTTTGGGATGAGAAACCCAGCAGGGTAAAAACTGTGCATTTCCCTGCAGCTAAAGGGGTTTTGTGCTGTGAGAGGTAAAGGGGGCTTCATGAAGAGCCCAGTATCCCCACAGCCACATCAATAAGGAAATCCCATTAGCTTCAGAAGGTTTTTGAGGATGTGGTCTGGAGACTCTTGAGTTTCATAACTATTCCCACCAAAGCATTTCCAAACTGGAAGGTGGGACTTGATGATCTTGGAGGTCTTTCCCAAACCTTACTGATTCCATGATTCTATGAAAAAAAAGCAACCACGGGACATCAGCAGGAATTTGAGACCAGACCCAGGCCGTTCTCTTTCCTGACATCCCAAATCTACCTCATGCATCCCTTCTCCCTGAATTTCTGAAGCCTCTTTCCCAGTCCCCAACCACTTCTCCCGTCAACACAACTTCCACCTTTCAAAGCCAGATTGAGGAACCACTGGGGTCCTCCCCCTGAGGGGAGGGAAATGGCTCAGCACTGAGGCTGTATAAACTGGATTTTTAATCCTTGAGCATCTTTGATCACCTTCCTCTTGTGGGCTGCACTTCAGCGCTGCCCAGCCTTTCTTCTTCAAGCAGTCTTGAGTCAAAGGGATCATGGATTCTTCTGGAAGAGAGTGGCTTTTCCAGGGATTCTTTCTTTCCCAAAGCAGTGATGCATTTCGTTGTGTAGAACGGTGTTTTTTCCCTGGAAAATTTCACAAACTGTTGTCATTAGAGAGTTCCCATGGGAACAGAGGAGTTCATTGGTGTTCCAGGGCAGACAATGAATTTCTCCTATGAGCATCTCCCTGGAGTTCCCATACAAAGCCAGGCCTCTCCTCCTGCTCTGTCCTGGAGGTGATCGGTGCAGGCAGACTGCAACCCCTGATCCATGCCCATGTGTGCAGAGTGTGGCCCACGTCTGCCTCAGGGAATTCCCTCAGGGAATGGGGATTTCCAGCAGGATATTGAGTTTTGAGGGAACAGAGGTCAACCTCTGAAATACTGATTGACTCAAGGCCCGGTTGGACGGGGCTTGGAGCAACCTGGTCTAGTGGAAAGTGTCTCTGTCCATGTCAGGGGGCTGGAATGAGATGATTTTTAAGGTCTCTTCCAACCCAAACTATTCCATAATTCTATGACTCGGAGACCTCTACAAACTAACGCAACCCAGGGCACAAACTGTACCCCCAGAAGTCCTGATGAGCAAAGGGGCTTGAGCCTTCCCGCCTCCCTTTTTCCAAGCAGAGAGGACCTTCTCTCCTTCCTTGTCCACCTCAGCACTCAATCCAGGCACTACGACAAGAAATTTCACTCCAACCATTTGGCTGGTGTTAGAAACCAGATCCAGGCTGGGTCCTTCCACTCTCACGAGAGGTTCATTGGGATTGTCGTGGGGTATTTTTGGTCGGCATCCGTTTGTTGAAACAAAGAGAGCAGAGGAAGGATGGAGATGCAAGAGTCAGAGCTTCTTATGTGACAGGATCTCCTCCACAATCTTCCACCTTGGGCAGTGTTCCTTGGGCATCTTGTCTTCTTCACAAACGTGGACCTCTGTCCTCTTTTTTCACACTCTTCAACATTTTGGGGTTTGCTTCTGTCTTTGGGTAATGAGGAAATGGTCTCCAAGTGGCCAGCTGGTTAAGAAACTCCATTACTTGGGGAAAAAGAGAAAGGTCTTACTCAGAAGTTTTTCAGAAGAAAAACGTGTAAGAAAGCTTTGTTGAAAAGGAAGTTTCTTTTTATTTTTTGTTTGAAAGTCTTTACTTCTGATGAAGCAGAAGGGCAATCTTTGAAGCTTTTCAGCCAGATTTGATTTTCCATCAGTGTAATTTCATGCTCTCTACCCCTTTAATGTGCAATGCCCTCATAGCCCTGCTCCACCTCCAAGGATTTGGGTAAAAGCATCACCCATTTCCCAACATAAAACCCATTTTCTGCTTTTACACTGAGTTTCCAGCCAGGACTGGTTTTGTACCCGCTGCCTTGTGGCAGGTTCTGAACCCCTTATATTCCCAAAGAGGTGTGAGCAAACACAGAACGACCAGGGCTGGTTCCTGAGCCTGTCCTGGGTCCCACATTTTCCCTGTGGCACAAGGTCCTTGCAGCATCCTCCCTCCAGGCTTTCTCTAGGACCTGCCTTCCCAACGAGTGCGGTGTTGGCACTGAAAAACGCCCTCTCTGCTGCGAGCCAGGCCAGCACGTCCGCTGGAAAAATGACATAACCCCGTCACGTAATCTGGAGTTCCTCCTCTGGGGCAGCCTCGCGCCGGGGCCGTGTGAGAGGAGATCAAAGGGCAGCACAGGAAGACGAGAGCGGAGCCCACAGAGGGAAAAACACCCTCACCCGTCAGGCAGGGCGCTATCGCAGCCCTCGGCGGGCTCTGGGAGTTCCCGTTCACAGGAGGGATGGAGACAGACATCCTCTGGCCCCTGGCACCGGCTGGGTGCGGGCAGGGTGTCCTTCTCCGTGCCTCTCCCACTTTATCTTTCAGACTGGTGTGGGATAGCAGCCGGAGACGAGATTTGGCTCCTCTTGTGCCTGCTCAAGTCCCGTGGAAGGGATGTTCTTGACCCGAAAGAACTTGGGAGACTGCAGTGCCACCAGCATCCCCTCCCCTGCATCCTCCAGCTGATTTCCCACTCTCCCTGACTTCAGAACACCCGGAGAAAACACAGCAGAGGGACGAGGCAGCGAGAGGGAGGTGAAACAGCAAGGAAAAGCTGTGGAAAGCAGCGGGTCCCATGCCAGGAGTGGTGGTGGTGCTGGGGGATCTCTGTCGCACGCAGAGCCTGGCACAGTCCTGCGGGCTGCACCCTTTCCATCCATCATCCCCCTCCCTATCCCCGCAGCCACAGGGAATCTGCCACCAGCTGCACCCCCAGCCATGTCCTCCCACCCCAGCCCCATCTGCCCAGCAGTGCCCACACCGGGGGCTTTGCCTTGCCCAGGGTTTGTGGTTTCTGACCCCTGACTTGCCCGTTGCCACTGGAATTCCCTATCGCTCCAGTGACTCAGCTGACAGAAAGGGAGACAATGGCATTTTACATCAGCCCAGGCTATCAGGAGCCTGCCTTATCTGAGCTGTGTTTTTCTATTAGTCTAACACTCCATTGTGCATCCCTTTATCAGCTGCAATGTTGATGTAATGCTGGCTTGGAAGTGGTTTCTGCATCCTAGCACTAAGACAGCTCACTTTTATTTTGGGGGGGAAGGGGAGGGTGCGAGAGGAGGGTTTATCAGGATTCTCAGGAGATAGGAGCCCTTCTCCTGCACAGAGCAGGGAGGGAGGGCTGGCTGGGTGGTGGAGGGGGGCTACCAGCCCAAATTGAGCAGGCTTTTTTTTTCAGCCAGCAATTTAATGAGCATAATTTCTGCTCCTCCCATCCAGACAATATTTTTAACTGGAGTGTTCGCTCATCAGGATAAATGCCCTCTCTGGCTCCTTCTGCAAGTCCCAGAAGGTGCAGACCTGGCTTTCCTGCAGCAGGACTGCCCCAGTTGCTGGTGGCAGGGTGAGCCCTGACTTGTCCTATAGAGTGGGTCATCCCTAGCAGCATTTTCCTGGGCAGCTTTTCACTGGCTGCTACACTCAGGGTCCTTTTCCCCCCAGATTTTTTACATCTCTAAACATCTATGCTCAAAATCCTGTCAGCAAGTGAGCATCCTTAAAACGACTTAAAAAAAAATCTGTGGTTGAATGAGAAGGATAAATGAACCCTCATGCATGAAGTAATAAGATAATGATGTGGCCTCATAGGCTTTGCTTCCTGATGATCCTCGTGGGTCCCTTCCACCTCAGGATATCCTAATTTTAAACCCTCAGGACCCAGCTCCATGATAGCAACAGGGACAGAGTCACTTCAGCTGTTTCACAGGAAGAGAGGAGCACATTGGATTTCTGTTACTGCAGCAACGCGAGGTTTATGGCCAGGTAGGATCAAACGTGTCAGATTTGGCTTATTCAGCAGTGGGGAGAGGAGGTTGTCAAGGCAGGGCACAGAACATCTGGAGCCATCTCTGAGCATCATCTGTGACTGCCATGGCCTGGTTCCACTCAGCTCCCCCAGCCCACGTGGCAGCCACGCTTTGGCCAGAGTCAGCAGCACCAAACGCTGACCAAAGTCAGTATTTTCAAGCCCACTTGGAGCAGTCTCTGGCGTGGAGGGAACGGACCCCAATGGGAGCCCTCTGCTCTTTCCCTGGTGGGCTTTCATGCTTATCCTTTCCTCCTGACTTTGTGTGTGAAGGTAGTGCCAGAAGATGTTTTTAGGTTTCCTCTCCTTTTAATGAAGTAATTAATTTGCTATTTCACTTCACTCAAGCCCTGTGGCCTGGTGAAGATGCTGCTGCCAGGGTGCCCCCTCAAAAAGTGCATAGAGCCACTCGTAGAAGCCATGCATGAATTAGAATCACAGAATGGTTTGGGTGGGAAGGAACCTCAAAGATCATCCTGTTCCAACCCCCTGCCATGGGCAGGGACACCTTCCACTATCCCAGGTTGCTCCAAGCCCATCCAACCTGGCCTCAAACACTTCCAGGGATGGGGCAGCCACAGCCTCTCTGGGAAACCTCTTCCAGTGCTTCACCAATCCTGAGTAAAGAATTTCTTCTTAACTTCTTATCTAAACCTGTCCTCCCTCAGATTAAAATCATTATCCCTTGGCCCATCACTGTCTGCCCATAGAAAAAGTCCCTCTTCCTCCTTTTTATGAACCCCTTAAAGGTCTCCCTAGAGCCTCCTCTTCACCACTGTGCCATTAATAACGACCTGGTTTGGCTCCTCCTTTGCTCCTTCACCGGTGCCCGGTTCGCAGGGTGACCAAGCAGAGAATAACATTGATTTTGGACTTTGGGTTCATCTGCTGGGTAGGTGGTGTGAGGCTGTATTTTGCAGCTCTAGACAGGTGTCTGCTGCAAATCCATCACCCCAGCGGCGTGGTAGCTCTGGTCAGCTCGACAGGTCTGTTTGATGTGGAAGAATAAGCAATCACATGTCTGGCTGTAGACTCCTGAACTCCTGTTTAACAGCAACAGTCAGACTTCAGGTTTTCTGGAGTCCGTAGAGCTCCAAAAAGCTACTCAGGACCCATTTGCATCTCTTAAAAATGTATCCTTGAGACCAGAGGATTTTACAGTGAGCTGCAAATAACAGCCCCCGGAAAATTCTGTGCCCACGTGTGAGCTTCATCTTCTGTGCCACCGTGCAGGGTGTGATGGAATTCTCACACACAACAGAGGAGAGGGCGTGTGAGACCTACATGTGCTGCCCAGGACAGTGCTGGAGTCAC
Source organism: Mohoua ochrocephala (assembly GCA_013398855.1). NCBI lineage: Eukaryota > Metazoa > Chordata > Aves > Passeriformes > Acanthizidae > Mohoua > Mohoua ochrocephala. Next base: position 38,412 of record VZTA01025932.1, on the reverse strand, counting down.
ATTCCTGGAGGGATTTAAAAGCCCCATGGATGTGACACTTGGGGACGTGGGTTAGTGGTGGCCCTGGCAGTGCTGGGGGAAACAATTTGACTTTTCATCCACCCCCAACAGGCTTCAGCCTGAGGCTTTGGCATTTGCCTACCAGCACTTTTGCATCTCTGTTTGCATACCCTGGGCGACTGTGTTTGCATGTTGAGCCCTGGAGATGAGTGAAGACCACGCTGTGTTTTACTTGCAGTGGAGAAACCAAACTAGGCCTTTCTGAGAAGACCTTCAGAGCCAATTTCATTTTTTGCTCTTTCATTTACTGCTCCTTCTCCTCTGCACCCATCAGGTTAGTGAGAATCCCACGTGGTGGGGACTCAGCAGAGTTCAAGTGGAGTGCTGGGATGGCAGTTCTGAAGTGCTGTTGGGGGGAAAGCAAGAGTAGAAACACAAACTGTGGTGGGCAGAGTGGTGGTAAATGGTTACTGCCCATCCCCAGCCACATCTGAGGGGCTGCTGTGTCCTCAGGCCACAAATAAATGTGTGGGAAGGCTCATGCAATGGGGTGAAGAAGCCCTGGAGGATCTCATCTGGCAGAGGTCCTACCTGGACCAGCCATCTCATGCACTGAAGCTGTTTTGCTCTTGCCTCTTCCTCTTCAGCCTCCCCTGCCCGGGGTGGGCCGGCTGCTCTCTCCGCCCAGCAAGTGGCCACGGTTTCGTCTCAGTCATCATTTCTATTGTTATCTGCCCATTATCTGATCCTCTCCCAGGCCGGGCCAGGAAACATCCTTCTGTCTCTGTCTTCGACGGCGCTCCATCCTCTTCCTCCTTGGAGAAGACAAAAGCAAAACAAGCGCATAATGAATCAGACGTTTCCCTTCTCACTTCGCCCCTTATTTCCCCCTCTCATTTTTCACCCAGGCCGATTTCTGCCTTTTCCCTCCTGTTTGTTTGGGACGTGGCCTGCGCTCAGCATCCCGGGGAGTCTGGCCGGCTCCTCTCGGAGTCAGCGGGAGTTCAGCGGTGGGTAAGGCTGATAGGGCTCCTCTGGCCCCCACTGCGTCCTCAAACGTCTGCAAGAAGCTTGGCCTCCTGACACCGGGGCATGGGATCAACTCCAGGCCGAGCTGGAGGTTCACGCAGGTTCAGGAAAGCAACTGGACAGTTGGGTGGAGGAAAAATGTTCTATCGAGGGCGATTAAACGTGAGATCAGCTGATCCAGCTCAGGATGTCACGCGGCAGGAACGCGCTCGAGGCTGGAAAAGAGTGTTGGGGGAGCGTTGGGGGAGCGTTGCTCTGTCCTTGCCCTCATTTCATATTTCTCCACAGTATTCCTGGAGGAGAGGGGGGACACTCACCTCTGTGCACTCCATGGGTTTTGTTCTGGCTGTAGAACGAGATGGGGCAAAGCTCTGCCCGTGAAGCCCAGCACTCATTAGCATCTGGTGACCTTCCACTTCTGCCGTTCCAAACCAACATTGGGTGCCACACTCGGCACTCAGCGGGATTCTGCTTCTAAGCCAGGTGGTCCTGGTCTTCCCTGGACCTGGTCAGGGTGGGAGTACTGAGGGGCTGTGAAGAAAGCTCCCCTAGAACACCCACACCAGTCCCCATCTGAACAACGCCTCCCTCTCCTTCCCCTCTCCCTGCTACCCAACAGCGCTGTGCTTTGTCTCTTCTGTTAATTAGCCAGCTTTTCTTGGGGTTTTCAGAAACCCCTGCAGCCCAGGCTCAGTGCTGCTGTTGTGTCTTCCAGGTTGGAGTCAGGTCTTTGGAAGCTCAGCTGCTTTTTGGGGAACTCAACTGCAGGTTGGCCAAGGGCAAAGGCCAGTGGCAAAGACTTATATATCATTGGTGTGGGTGATGGGGGTCGGTGCCAACCAGTGTTCCTGGCCCCATTTCCATGACTTGGGAGCAAACAAGAATCTCCAGGGAGTGATTCCAGTCCTGAAACTTTCCTGCTCTTTTCAGAAAATGAAGGTGAAAAACAAGACACACCCACACACCCCAGATAGACGAGTTCCCCCAAATACAGATTCTGCAGTGATTTTTTATGATGAGTTTTCACTGTAAACAGAAAGGAACAAATCATAGAATAACTAAGGTTGGAAAAGGCCTCCAAGGTCAGCAAGTCCAGCCTTTCACTTATCAGCACCACGCCCACGGAACCATGTCATGAGGTGCCACGTCTGCTCATTTTTTGAGCACTTCCAGGGATGGTGACTCCGCCACTTCCCTGAGCAGCCTGTTCCGATGCTTAACCACTCTTTCAGTGAAGAAATTTTTCCTGATAACCAACCGGAACATCTCCTGGCATAGCTTGAGGTCATTTCCCCTTGTCCTGTCTCTTGTTCCTTGGGAGACGAGGCCAAATCTCAGAATGCAGAAAAGAAAGATGAAAACATCCTTATTTCTTTGCCTTTTCCCGTTATTTTTAACTAGGCCACATGGCTGAAACCAGAGGGATCTTCTCTCAGTGGATGCTGGGATAGTTTGTGGTTAGACGCTGAAAAAGACAAATTGCTGCTTTAGAGAAGATCCTGAAAAATTAGAAAGGGCATGGAAAAAAGGGCTACAGAAATTGTCTGAAGAGTGAAGAGGAAGCCTTGGCATGGCAAGCTCAGAAAGCTTGGTCTGGTTTGCTTATCAGAAAAGGAGATGGAGAAGTGGCTGAAGAACTTCTTGGGGACAAATATGCCTGATGAAAAAAGTGTCTTTAATCTAGCAAAAAAATGGCCTTCCCATGGCTGCAAAGCAGAGCCAAACTACCCAGGCTTGTGGCTGCAGCTGAGGGGAATCAGTCGCTAGGTTAACCCATGCTCTTCATCCCTGGATACCTTCAAATTAGGAGCAGATGCATTTCTGGGAGCAGTGCTTCAGGCAGGAGCTGCATTCGAATATCACGCTCACAGTGCTGAAATGAGATGGGATGAGCTCTGATGGATGGAGATTCCAGCTGGATTTGCTCCAGCAGTTCTGGAAGGACTGCAAAGGGAGATCTGACACCTCCTTGCTGACTGGTGTATGGGAGTTATGAGATTTCTTACTGGTTTGAGGACACGGCCTTTATTCCTATCTCAGAGCTTCTGGTTGGGGTAAGGCAATGGCTCAGCAAATCAAGGTGATGGAGAAGCCAGAGTGAGAGTCACAGAAACATCAGGGTTGGAAGAGACCTTCAAGATCATCTAGTCCAACTAGAATTCCCACTGGGAAATCTTGGAGTAGTCCAGGAAATGTTTCTGCTTATGAAGACAGGCTGGGAGAGCTTGTGGTGTCCAGCCTGGAGAAGAGAAGGCTCCAGGGAGACCTCAGAGCCCCTTCCGGTGCCTAAAGGGGCTCCAGAAGAGCTGGAGAGGGACTTGGGACAAGGGATGGAGGGACAGGACACAGGGAATGGCTTCAGACTGACAGAGGGTAGGGCTAGATGGGATATTGGGAAGGAATTGTTGGCTGTGAGGGTGGGGAGGCCCTGGCACAGGGTGCCCAGAGTAGCTGTGGCTGCCCCATCCCTGGCAGTGTCCGAGGCCAGGTTGGACACAGTTTGGAGCAGCCTGGGACAGTGGAAGGTGTCCCTGCCCATGGCAGGGGTTTGGAACTAGGTGACATGTAATGTCCTTTCCAACCCAAATCATTGTCTGACTCTATGGTGCTTTTCTGCTGGTATTTTTACACTCTTTATCCTTCTGAGTGTGCAGGTCATAAGCAAACAGAGAGGCTGTTGGATTTAGTACTTTGCCTCTTCAAAATGGCCTTGTCCTTTCTTTAATACTTATCCTGCTCTTCCTTCTTTTGTTGGGTTGTTTTTCTCTTTGAAGGCCTATTTCACTCCCAGCTGCTTCATTATCAATGTTCGGTTTTCTCACCAGGCAAGATTTACAGGAGAGACTTTCGACAAACGTGTTGCTTGAAAAATGCTTTTCCTGAGCTCTGCCTGCCATTCTGAGGAGGGATCTCTGTCAGGGAGAGCCTCCAGCAGCTAAATAGAGTCTAAAAACCCCATTTTGACCAAAGGCTGCAAGGTGTGAGCATCAAGAGAGCAACTTGAAGGAATTTTGAGCAAATTTTCAGCAACGGAGGGATAAAAAGTGAACAGGACTGAAGGGTATTGTGACAGGTAGGGGGCCTTGAAGAACTCAGTCAGCCCAAACAGTGGATTAAACCTCCATAACCTTTCCTCCTCGTGCAGCCTGTTCTTGTAAACCGCTGGTGATGGAGACACTGTTCTTCCTCTCCCCTCTCCCTAGACAGGGAAGTGAGGGACATATCACATTTACCCCATGCCTTATCTAGAGCTGAACACTCCGTGTCCTTCAGCTGCTCCTCCTCGTCTGTGTTTTTCCCTCTTCTCCTCATCCTCGTTGTTGATTTCTGCATTTCCCCCACTTTCTCCTGTAGCCCCATGTGGTGCCCAGGCTGGACCCTGTGCTGGACCTCCTCTATCACAGGTTTTGGACCAGTTTATCCATCCCAGTGTGGAATAAAAGCCCTTTGCTCCAGCTGATTGATGCTCAGCCTCTGATCTGCGATGCAGATCCCCTTCTGCTCCTGCTCCACTGCCTCGTGGTTGGTCCTCATCAATCTCATCTTCTTGCAGGCTCTCTCCTAAATCCACCTTTTCCCCACAAACCTTTGGTATGTGGAGATTCCCCTGTATTCTCACAAATACTCAGCTCCCAGGAGTTTTTATACCACTATGGGAATTGTGTTCTCTTCTTGCGGAGTTTCTCAAACTCCCACAGAACCAGAAGTCTTTTGGAAGATCTTTTGGAAGTCAGACCATCCATATGAGCTGGAGGTGGGCTCCCAACCCTTCGGGGCATCAAGGATTTCGTGCCCTGTGTACACAGCCCCTCGGCATGGCAGGGAGGGGCTGCAGCCTCCTGCATGGAGAGAGGCCCTGGTACCTTTCATTGCATGGCTGAAGACAAAAAAAAAACCCTTTCCATTCATTCTGAGCAGGTTTTCCAGCCCCTCCCGTCTTGACCCTGATTGCTTATCAGCTGAGATATGTTTATCCTAAATCTTTCTTTTCTCCTTTTCGTGTCTCCCCCTCAACCTCTCCCATTCCTGCTTTTTCTCCCACTGTTTCTCTCTCCCAGCAGCCCACATGCACACCCCCTTCCCAAGGCCAGGGCTGAGCTTGCAGAGGAGTGAAGCTTCAGACTAAACTTTAATTTGCACGCTCCCTCTCTCAAGGGCACCCGGCGTTTTTTCGGCTGTTGTTCACTGCAGAACTGGAAGGTTCTGGTTTGTGCCACCGAGACAGCACCAGGGTAATTACAGCGTGTTCCCTCCCTGTGGAATTCAGGAGAGACCAGCTCCTTTTATAGCCTGGCCAGAGCCCCTCTGAGGGGCTGCTCCTGTGCTTCTCTTACACCCTCTGTCCCCGGGACTGGTATGAAAGTGCTGCAGCGTTGACCTCAAGCCCTGCAGGTCCTTTAAGTGGTTCCTAGAAAACCCTCCTGGCACTTTGCCCACGGGGTACAGCCACGGCTCTGCCCTGGGAGGGCTGTGCTGGTGCTGGCCTGCGTCTCTGCAAAATCCCTGCTGCTGCAGACACTATTCAGAGACCAGCTCCTTAAAAAATTCACGTTATGGCTTAGAGACACGGTTTAGTGCTGGGCTCGGCAGTGCTGGGCTCATGGCTGGACTCAATCTTAGAGGGCTTTTCCAACCTTAATGGTTCTGTGATTCTCTGTAGTGTGGACTGCCCAGTTTTGCACATCTCCTGCTTCCAGGAGCTCTGTTTCTGCCACTTCCTAGAGAATCCAGGAGCCCTTTTCCTCAGCCTAGGTTTTGCCCGTGCCAGGGTGGATGTCAGGATGTAGATCAGGAGCCACCCTCCCTGCAATGATCTCCTCCCAGAGCAGTGGTGCTGGTGGAGAGGAGGCAAGGGGTGGGGTGAGGGGTGGGGTGAGAAGAGAAATCCTGCACTTCTTTTGTCTGGGAGGTGCTTGTGCTGTGGGAAATCTGGGCCTTTTCGGTATCCTGGGAGTCAACAGCAGTGTCTGGCTGGGAGGATGAAATAGGAAGAAGGGAGAACATCACTTCATGCTGCTTTCCCAGCCTTCCAAACCCAACTATTGGCCTAAATCTCATGGAGCTAACAAAGCACAAATGAACATTAACTTCTCTCTGTGGACCTGTGACTTGTTTTGTATTTCCATTCTGTTTCTGTCCCTGGGAGCCCATCCTCTGGTTGTCCCCATGCATCCCAGCCTGCTGCTGTTTTCCACACTCCCAGCTCTTGGACAATACCAGCAGAAAGTCAAGTGCATCCAGCTCTTGGGGGTTGGAGACTTCCCCAAGACTTTTCTATAAAGCCCTTCCTGCTCCTTCTGTAAGGACACAGCATTTCTGTGACGTCATCCTGGAGTGTTTCTCTCAGATTGCAAAAGCAGGATGTTGGAAAATCTCTGAAGACTCTGGGAGACTGAGGCTGGATGGAAACCGAGGAGTCTTGTTCTCCTGAATTGCTTGGACGTTTTGGCTTTCCTCATCCCAAGGTCCATGGCGTGGGGACAGAGGATCTCAGGGCTGTCCAGAGCGTGTGCTGTTTCCCAAGTGAGACAGATTTAGTTATCCACTGGGTAGAGTGCTAGTCTGGGAAGTGAGGTGGGATTTAAACTCTCCTCCTTGAGTGTCTCATCGTGCTTCTCCCCAGCTGTGAAACAGAGGCAGTGCAAGAGTGGGACGAAGAGAGCTCGGTGTTATCACGGGTAACAAGAACAAGTGTGTTTCTAATCTTGGGGATGAGATGATCTTTTCCGTCACAGGACACGGCTCAACTAATAAATAAAACAGTGCCAAACACAGACACTGGAACTTGATTGTCTCTGTCGCTGACATGGTGCTTGGCACAGCTTTGGCTCCAGCCAGTCTACTGCCACCCTAAATCCGCACAGGGCACAGCACAGGGGTGCTGCTTCACCCAGACAAAACCCTGGTGGAACACCCAGTCTTTTGGGGTGCCCTGTATGAACCCCCTCTGGGTGCAAGGAGCGTGGGGCCGAGCGCAGCTGAGCCTGTTGATGCATCACTCCTCTTGTGCTGCTTCTTAGACCCTTTGCATAAACATTTGCGAGTGGCCAGGGTTGGGAAAGAGCCCATGAGCAGATAGGGCTCTGCTCTGACTCCGTGCGGCTGCTCAGAAGTTTTCGCCCTGCTTTTCATGCAGATGAGCTCAGACCATGGCAGAGGTCAAGCCAGCACGGGATATCTTTAAAAAACCCAGAGCTGAACCAGATAGCTCTTCCCAAAAGCCTTCTTTGCCAATTTTTTTTCCACTCCTGCCATACTCAGGTCATGCCAAAGTCTGTGCTTGCAGCACGTGGAAAGTGCAGCAGCTGCATGTCCAAAAAATGCAGGGAATAAAGAACTACAGAAGAAGAGGGCAGATTGCACGGGGTAGTTCTTGTTTATCTTGCACTGGGGCTTGCAAGGCTGCAGAGATCCTCAGGCCGAGCTGGGATGGGGAGGAGATGTTCATTGACTCCATCGCCTTCATTTTCCATGTAAAGCTTTCCCCCCACTTTGCCACTCCGGTCCCCCCAGCTCTGCCCCTGCCCCCCGCCCCATTAGGACCCAGCGGGCTGTCGGAAGCATAATGGAAGAGAGAGCTTTCATCCATCACAGACCTTGAAGAGTTCAGCGAGGCAGAGCCATCACAGAGGAGAAACATTCCTCCGCGAATCCCCTCTTGTCTCTCGGGTGGGAAGGGGGAGGAGGAGGGAGAGATAAGGCCAAACTAATTTGTCTTTTTTAATTGGCTCAGAATACTTGAACGAAAGCTGGTTTGTTATCCTTGGCTTTGCTCTGGCAGGCGTCCAGGATGTAGGGCAGGGCCGGAGGCTTCTGAAGAGTTAACCTCTTCTAAATATCCTATTAGGATCCTCTCCATTTAGTGTAAGGACGATGTAAGCAGAGTCAGAGTGGGAGGGCCTCTTCGGCTTTCTTTTTTCCCTTTTTCTGGTGGAAACTCAGCTTTGGAAGGGACACAGGGACACAGCAAAGGCCTGAGGGTGAGAGTCTGCTGGTCAAATTTTGCTGTATGCACTGTAAACATCCAGAGCTGAGCTAATCAGCCCCAGCTCACTTTGTAGCCTGCCAAGAGAGACAGGCACTTTCTGAGGGACAATCGAGTCACACTGAGGTAGGATCTGAAAGAGGTCAAATGATTCGGGCCTGGAGTGACTGGAAAGGGAGAACAGAATGGTTTGGGTTGGAATTATGGAATTACAGAATGGTTTGGGATGGACTGGACGTTGAAGATCATCTAGTTTCAACTCCAAGACAATTTTTTCCCAGGATGTTTACATTTATCTGGTGTCACACAGATGTGACAACAGATCTGTGGGAGGCCTGTGCAGGTCTTGGAGAGCAGCTGGGGGCTGAGGGCATCTAAAATGGCGCTTGATGCCAAGGCACGGGCAATGGATTCATCTGAGAAGGTCGAGTAGATGACTCGGACTCTGGATGCCTGGCCTTAGCTGATCATGTTTTCAATACACAGTTGTGAAGAATCACGGAATCACAGAATGGTCTGGGTTGGAAGGGACCCTAAAAATCATCCATTCCAAACCCCCTGTCATGAGCAGGGCCCCTTCCACTAGACCAGGTTAAGAAGTGGCACCAAAGTCAGGCTTGGGGTCAGATTGCCCGGCCATCCACGATTTCTGCTGAGTGACCTGTTTGTTGTAAAAGAGAGATCACCAAATCCTTTAAAACAAACTCAAAGGCATATTTACAAGATTGTTTAGGCATGAACTCCACCTTCATCAGTCTTCGTGGTCGCGATGTCTGACAGACAAAGTGGTCCAACGTGCTTCCTTGAAGGGTCCCAACTGTACCTTTCATGAAGATGGATGATGTGGGCCAGGCTGGTCCACAGGGCTTGGAGCAACCTGGGCTAGTGAAAGGTGTCCCTGCCCGTGGCAGGGGGTGGAGCAAGGTGAGCTTTAAGTCCTTTCCAACCCACACCATTCAATGATTTTATGTGGATGGGGTTGAGTTCAGGACAGTGCTGGTGGATCTTAGAACAACCCCGGACTTTTCCAGGGCTCCTCACACGCCCAGCTGAGGTCCAGCCAAGAGGCATTCTGCGGAAAACCAGTGATGCTGCACACCTCGGCTTCCTCCCTTGCTCGGAGGGGTGGATCCTTTGTTTGCAGATGGTTGCAGTCCCAGGTCAAGGCCTGTGCCCTCCACATGTCTGGGAGCATCAGATTTGCTTTGGTCTCTGACAGCATTACTGCAAAGTAATTTCTCTCTTCGGGCCGTGCGACTTCAGCAGGGGAAGAGGCGAGAGGCAGAGCTCAGCAGCTCTGACAGACAGTTTGCCAGGTCCCAGGGTTAATTCTGTGCTCCGTTATAAATTTCCCTTTGTAGGGCTGGCAGGCCTAATTGATTTAGGAGCCAAATTCCCATTTCTCAAAGAAGACTTATCTGGACTTGTAAAAAGTGGAGCTCGCTTTCAACCCCGAAGCAGGAGAGTTAATGTGAGCTCTACTTGTTCTGCCATCCTAAATCATGTTAATTAACAATGTCATTTAATTCATAGAAATGCCTGATTCTTTTTTTTTTTTAGAAACCCATGTTGTGATCAAAACCCATCATGTGGGCAGCAGGCATTCCCCAGCCTTATGGAAAGGAAATCGACCTTGTAGGGGGGTTGTTTGTGCAGATAAAAGCCCACAAACCAGGAAAGGGGAAAATGTCCTGGAGAAATATGTCCAAGACTGGAATGGTACAGCCAGGGCTGGAAATCCCTGCTCCTTGTTTTCATTGATGGAATCTCCTGGAGTTCTCCCAGTGTGACCCAAGTAACGCCATCACAAACCAGTCCCAGCCTTTGGGGTTTGCTTTTCTCAGAGGTTTTAATCAGCTCCTTTGACAGATGCAAGCAGAGAGGGGGTGGCCCTGCAGCCAGACTCTGCTGTGGGTGCCCTCAGAGATGGGTCTTGTTCCCCGCTCCATCCCAAAAGTCCCAAGATGCCTGGGACAAGTCCCGTCCCATGGCAGCTGCCACAGCCCCAGCCAAGGATCAAAGAACCCCAGGAGTGAAGGGGCTCCCTGAGGGCATCTCCCCCACCCTCTTGCCCCAAGGCAGAGTCAGGATCTGCCTCCTTACCCTTGTCAAGGCTATTTTGAACAATGCTGAGTTTCCCAGGCGGTTTCTCCTTCCTACACTTCCCTGTCCTTGCCTTTAAAAGTCCTTTCCCTCCCTTCTTTCACCTCTCATGAAGGAATGTCACTCCTCAAGTGTCTCTGCAGACGAACCAACTTCACTGCTCCCTCCTTAATTTGACTTTCCTGCTCTTTTAGTCATTCTCTTGGCATTTTTTTTTTGGGCTGTCCCCAGTCTGACCCCTTTTTCCCTTGAAGCCTGGAGGGGGGCCCAGCGCTCCAGCTGAGACCTTCCCAGCACCAAGGAGATAACTCCAGAGCTGACTTCAAAGATAATGCTGTAACTCCACGGAGCCTCCCAACGGCTCAGATGCTTCCCAGCGGTTGGGAAGAGGAGTTCCCATTGTGAAAGGAGACCGGGGAAGGCAGATCTAAGACATTTTGGTGTCCACATCCACCTGGCCAAGCCTAGGGCTCTGCTGCTGAGGAGAGCGAAGAGCTGTGGTGGCTCCATCAACGCTGGGGTGGGATTTGGTTGCCACAGGGGTGTCTGAGGTCATTTTAGTCTGAGATCCTGCCACCAGTTGGCCTCCTGTTGACATCTCAGGTGCCTTCAGGCTTTCCCAGTGCCTCTGTTCAGCCATCTGAGTCATGTCTAAGGGTATAAAGGGAATAAAAGGAGTATAAAGGGAATTTCGACATCCAGATCACACAAAGACATTGACCTGGAAAAATTTATTCGTCTTAATCCACGACTGGGCCCTGACCTGGCACGCCAAGTCTCACAGCCTCCCTCGCTCTGTTTCCACATCTCCTTTCTCCATCCCCATCACTTCTCCCCATGCAAAGATTCCCCTTTCCCTGCTCGGTGGAGGCATTGCAGGACCCCTTCCCTCTCCATCCCTGAGCATCCCCTGGGAGCAGAGCACTGAAACACCCCAGAGGGACCCCAGCATTTGGGATTTGAGTCTTGTACAGAGCAAAAGGAGGGTAAAACACCTTCCCTCAACTCCCCTCGCACCGCTGAGCTTTGCCTGGAGAGGAGCTGCCTCCTCCCGCCTGGGGATGTGCTGGAGGCCGAGCGGAGCCCATTCCCTCATGGAAACCCCCCTTCCCTTTTCCATGGCTCCCAGAGCCGGGCACCCCCAGCCCGGGGAGGGCTCTGACAGTAACCATGCCACGGGGGGCTGTCAGTCAGAGCAACGTTGGGCAGTGTCAGCCACAGTTCGCTGTAATCTCCCGGGGGGAGAGCAGTGCCAGAAGTGACAGCTGCCTTTATCCACATCCCAGGGATATAAACAATATCCCCAAATAATGACAGGGGAAGCATAAGCATCAATATCCTTCAGCTGCTTCTCCCCCCGCTCGCTCCACCCCGGAGTATGTTCCTGAAAAGCCTCATTTCCTAATACCTGGGGTTTCTTTGCTTATTAGCCTTATCTGCTGGAGCAAAGTACCTCGGTGAAAGACATTTTTTGGTGACGTTTTTCGGAATGTTTTTGTAATCCTTGCATTTATAGGCAAAGACAAGGAGATCAAAGCCGCCCAGGGTTTATAAAGCATGTCAGGCTGAAAGTTTGACATCAATTAGAGTGATATACACGTTGTCCAGATTTATGAGAAAACACTGATTTGGCCCCATCCCCTGCCCCCAAATCAGTGAGACTCTTTGCAGTGACTCGCATCTCTTCTCAGGGCCTGTTGATGAGTGATCAGGGATCTGTGACCCAGTGCCCAGTGGTTCTTCCCAGCTGGAATCCTGCATGCACTGAGTTGGCCGGACTCAGCTGCTCCCATTCGCTCTGCCCATGGCACTGCAGTGCCAGCAACCAGAAATTGTTCACTTGAAATGTGTTTGGAAGGGGAAAGGGGGATACAGGACTGAGAATTTAATTTTCTTCTTAATGCTTTTCTGCTTGATATTTTTTTTTGGGGTGTGTCTTCTTATGCTTTCTTTTGCAGTAGAAATTACTATCACCAGAAAGAATGGCTGAAAACCGTAAATCCTTCATGGTTTGGTTGCAGATGGACAAATTCCCTCTTGAAAGGCAACTGAGGGATTTCCAAATCAGAGAGGTTTGGGTCCCCATCCCCACCATGGTCCCAAATACTGTCCCAGTGTGGACACCCTCTCTGTGACACAGCAGGGAAGGTGCAGGGGAGCCTCGTGACTGAGTTGGTCAGGAGAAAAGAAGAGATTTCAGTTCACAGGCTCGGGAAAGCAAAACTGAAATCATCTGACTCCCAGAAAGGAGCCATGACCTTCTCTCCAGTCTTCCTCCTGAAGGTGGCCGTGTCTATTAACAAAAAATAAGTGGCTTGTGGAGCGTGAAGGTAACGGAGGGGAGGGAGAGCTCTGCCTTTCATCTTCAGGCTGCTCCCCTGCACAGGTGGCTGTGCTGTCCTTGCTTTTGCCTCGGTGAAGTGACGTGGTGGGGATGGAGCTGGAGTCTGATTTATAGACACAGACTCCCTCTCTTGTGGTCCTGTGGGATTTGCACTAAGAATCATGGAATAGTTCGGGTTGGAAGGGACAGTTAATGGTCAATTAGTCCACTCTCCCTGCAGTAAACAGGGACACCTTCCACTGTCCCAGGTTGCTCCAAGCTCAGTCCAGCCTGGCCTTGGACACTTCCAGGGATCCAGGGGCAGCCACAGCTTCTCTGGGCACCCTGTGCCAGGGCCTCCCCACCCTCGCTGTAAAAAATTTCTTCCTTATATCTATCAAAATGCAGCCTCTTTTAGTTTAAAATCATCACTCCATGTCACAACAGACCCTACTAGAATTTTGTCACCACTTGTGCGAGGTGATTGTGATCAGCAAATCCTGACCTGAAGGAACACCTTGAAAAAACATTTTCGGTGCTCAACTGTGTGTTTTGCAGCTCCCCTGCATGTGGTATTTTGGTCCAGGGAGAAGATCTGAAAAGTCAGGAGAAAGCCAGCTTTCTCCCAGCTGGAGGAAGCCCCTAGACATGGATTTGGGAGCAGTGGAGCTGTGTATGTATCTGTTGTGCCGATTTCATTTACCTCTGGTGTCTGGACAGGCAGCAAATCCCATAGGATCATTTACCTCTGCATGGCTGGAGTGAATATGAAAGCAATCCTGAATATCTGGGAGCCTAAAAAAAGGTTCTGGATCTAAAAATGGTCAAAGCGAAGGCAGGGAGGAGGATGAGGATAATAAATGCAAATTGGATAGTTTATCCCTAAATTAGACCTCGCTTCCCTCTCATTTCCCCTGCTGCCTTCAGATATCCTCCAAGTGTTTCCTGGCAGTCCCTCCGCATTTTTAACATCCAAATTTTCCTCGTTTACCCCAGCGTTCACTGCTCTTCCTGTGCCTTGTGACCGAGGGTTGATTGCAGTGGATGTTGTTCCTCCAGAGCAAACCAGGAGCCGATTGTCCGTTTAACCCTCCTGGATCACAGAAATCCACCCAAACCAAGGAATTCTCCAAAAGCACCTGTGGCAATTAGAAACTGAGTTTGCTGGGTGGAGGGAACCAGAGGTGAAGATTTCAGCAGGGATTTTTGTCCCTGTGTTGTCACAAGCTGTTCTATGCCACAACCGTGGAATGAGCACAGAAACTCCCACCGGGATTTTCCATTTCATCCAGGTGAAACCCAGTGCTGCAAGGATTCTCTCAAATCTCAAGGCTCCTACACATCTCAACAGCTCCTCCGGATCAGGCCCCAGGCGAGGGATAAGATTTAATCATTTATTGCTTTTGCGTTGAAAATGTCTCAGCACAGAGGTTTCTCAGCTCCTTTTTGCTCGCGGTGGCTATCGAACGTGTCCTGTGACGGTCACTGGAGGTGTCACCCAGACACTCAGCAGAGCCTGGAGGGACTCAGCTCATATTAAAGCAGACACCTCCATCCAGCTGAACTGCTCTCCAAGCTCCACTGGCTGTGGATCCTGGGGACTGCGATGAGTCCAGATGCCTAAAAACATGCTTGATCATTTTTTGGGGTCCTTTGGCTCTGATGCTGAGTGCTGCCGTTTATCTGGGAAGAGGAGATGTGCTGTGATGTTTGTGTGGTCCAACAAAGCTCATGCACGTGACCCAGCCTGTCTTCTGCCCATCCTTTGGAGGAGAGCTCTGAAAATTCCTTTCGATCCATCATGAGCTGGTGTGGCAGCTTTTGTGTCTCTGCAGCAAAGGATGCTTGAGAACGGACCAGAATCAACATTTAGGGACCAAAGAGCTGATGAGGGAGTGTTCAGTACAGCTATTGTAGGTTGAAACGAATGAGGAACCTCTATGGGACCCCCTTTATTGCCCTTTTGCTAAACTCTGGAGCCATTTAGGACCTCAAGGTGTGCAGGTTTTCTTGAAAGACTGCCAGGGGTTTCTGCAGACCCCAGGGGCTCAGCCCTTCCCACCTTGGGATTTTACAGTGGGAGCCGATGTTGTGTCAGTGACCTGAGCTGAGTGATCCCACTCACCAGGGAGGGAAATATCAGTTAGCGCTTCTCCACAAGGGATGGTAGAAGGTTGTCTTTAGTTGTGGGGCAGCCACATCCTTCATTCCTTATTCCAGGCCAAGCCAGAAATGACCTTGGGTGCCTGCTCTGCTCATTTCTCCCAAATTTTCAGAGACCCTCAGCTTCTCCAAGCTCTGCTATTCAGTCCATGCCTGCACTCGCTCCTCGTTCACAAAGCCATAATGAACAACTCCAGCCTGGGAAAGGCACCAGAAAATGGGACCCCTCTTCCAAAGAGCTGCTCGTGGAAAAGGTGCCAACCAGAGAGAGAAATGCTCAGGCTGGCCCCTGTTGCCTACGTGGCAGTGGGATGTGGGGCTGTGCCTTTAGCTGTCCTGGCTGCGATGATTCCTCCTATGATTGCAGGGGGAAAGAAATGGGAAGCCATGAAAATGATTAGAGGAAAGGCTGAGATAATTGGCATTGTTCGGTCATTTTGAAACTCAGGGCAAGATGCTTCAAAGTTTTCTCTGGGTTGGGTTTTTTTTTGGTGGTTTTTTTTTTTTGGCTGAACTTGCCAAATTTGGCCTGAACTTGCAAAGAGACTTGATCTGCCAAAACCTGCATTTTTGAGTGAATTAATGATGGTCATGAAAAATTTCAGCCAGCTGAGACAAAACCCAGAGCTGTCTTGAAGAGATAAAGTTAAAATGGTGCAAAAGTCTTTCCAGACAAGCCTTTATGGTTAGCTCCTTACAGGAATGCATGTACCTAACTCCCTCTCGAATGATGGAGAGTCACTACTTAATTCTTGGATGACATTGGCCCTTCATGCTTAGATGGTGATGGCTGTTCTTGACAGCAGAAGGGACTGAACCAACAACCACTGAAAGCAAAAAGCGGAGTTCACACTAATTCCATTCACCTCATCCAAGGATTTGCACAGATTTCCTTTCAGGACAGTGTGAGAAACTTTTGGTGGCACAGGGCTGGATCTGACCCTTCTTCCTCTGAGCAAATCCCTGCACTTGGCGTGTTTCGAGCCAAATTTGCTTTAGCCTTAGCTGTAAAATGCGGATTCTGTTGAAAAATGCCAGTGACTGTCTCTACTCTTTGGCCTTGCTTCGTTTTCAAATCAAAGAACAGCCTCAGCATCCTCCCTCATCCTCCCTTTTATTTCCCTCTTGGCAAAAAACAAGCGCGTATATTTTTCCTAGGATGCTGGTATCTCTGCCCAGAACATGCCATGACATTATTTTTAACTCTGTTTTCTCTTCCTCGCTTTTCTTTATGGAAGAGCCTTGGAAGCCTCTCTCTTTTTTTCATCTGGACCTGCATCTGCTTTGCCCTTTCCTTCCCTTCCTCGCCGCTCCTGATAAAACACCTTGGTCCGATTCCAGCAAAATGCCAAATGCACCGTGCAGGGAGCTGGGCAGAAAAATACCTCTGCTGATTAAATCACCCTTTTTAAATAGCCTGAGCTGTTCGTGTCAGCCCTGGTGCCAAACAGCTTCTTGCCTACCCAAATCCACTCAGCAGCCGCAGATCAGTGGCAGCCAACCTCTCTTGCTCTTGGCTTGTGCTGAGGAAAGGCAGCTAAAAACCAGACAGATACGGAGATGTCTCCTGAAACAACAGGAGGAGGTGAAGGAGTGGGAAGAAACATTTCTGGGCAGACTGGATGTCGTATTTCACCAGAATTCTGTTGTTTTCTTGCTGAGTATGGGCTGAGTGTTGTGTTCAGAGCCTTAGAGGGCCGACTGTCAGTTGTGGCGTGTCTGCAGGTGAGTTTGGAGCCTCAGCGTGCTGGATGGACAGGGCAGTGAGGGGTTTGGGGAGGCTCAGATGTGTCTTGGTGACCACCAAGGTCCTGGCTTGTCTTTGAGGTCTTGTGGCTCTTCCTGGTGCTGAGTTTTCTTCTCAGGGACGTGGGGCAAAGGGGCTGCTCTGCTCGTGGATGGCTGAGCTTCCAGTAGCTCCAGTGCTGCTGTTCAGGTAGGGAGGAGGGAGGAATTGATTCCATCTTGCTGGGCACTTAGGACCTTGCAGATGTTCACCTCTGACAAAAGGCTAAAGGAGGAAAGGCACGAGGAGGGGACCTGACCTCGCCTGGGCTGGCCATGCTCAGTGGGTGACCAGGGAAGGAGAAATGTTCTCTGGCTAAAAGCAGGCTTCTCTTTAGGATGGAAAAGACCTTTTCTTTCCCCACTATCCATACTGATGGGCTGACTGGACTGCAGCAAAGGCTGAAAGATTGTCCCAGTGCATGGTGGGTGCAGGTTCCAGTGCACTTCTGCATCTCATCTCCAGGCATTCCAGGGCCTTGTCCTCAGTTGGGTCCAGGCCATTGGCACTAACAGGTGGTTGGGCCTGTGGACCAGGGAAAATCCTGGTCAAATTCATGGTGGGTTTATAATCCACATGAAAACACTGCGGATGTTTATATGGATAGAAAGAAACCCCAGCAAGACTTTAAATAACACACCAGGGCTTCGTAAGGGGTACAAACCCTTATGTCTGAGGGAGGAGGAGAAGAATGGGATCTGAAAAATATCCCACGGGAACTGCTCACCCTGCTGCTGGGGGTATCTGGCACTTTCTGTCAAAGCACCACCAGCTCAGGGAGGGGACCCTGGACCAGAGCATCCTGCACCCCAATCCCGTTACTCCACACTCATCTGCCAGTGCCGCCCTGGCCCGTCCTCCCCGTTCCCAGGCAGGAGTCAAGGTCTCCGTGGCAGGAGAGCCTGACGCAGGCAGCTCCCCTGGTGACGCTCCCGCTCCCGGGGACAGAACATTCCTGAGGGGAGGCGAGGGATGGCCGGGGGGACAGGGCACAGATGTGCACAGACCGTCACCTTGAGCGGCTCCGCAGCGAGCAGGGACGCGGCGGGATTGTTTTGCCGTCCTGCTCCAAGCAGGAGGAGGAGGAGGAGGAGGAGGAGGAGTGGGGCTGACAGCAAGGATTTCGTGGGAGATTGCGTTGGAAGTAGCCGGCACAGCTGGGCTCCGTCCTGTGGCCTTCACCTGCTGCTTTGCCAGGGGAGAAAGGAAAGGGGAGATGTGGCTGCAGAGCTCTTTGATTTCTCCTGTTTTCATGCTTTGTTTTCTTCCCCGGTGGAGGGACCCTCTGGTCCTGCAGCATGGGTTGGGTCCATCCTGTTAAGCTCTCTTCACCTTCAGAAAAGGGTGGCCAGACTCACAATGATTATTGGGAATTTGGGAATGGTGTCTGGCTCATAAAAACCCTCAAACTGTGCCTGGGACTCACCTGGGTCAGTGCTACCCAGGCCAAGCCAGACCTGTGCCAGACTAAGCAGGATGGAGAGTTTGGAGGTGGAGCTTCAAAGGGGTTTTTCCGTGTTTCTAGGAGAGACAGAGCAATGGGGTCATCCTCTTTCCCTCCATCCATCTTTTTGAGTTCCTCCTGCTTCAGAGGGAAAATGGGTTGGGCATTTCCCCTGCAACGAATTATCCTGATATTCCTTCCTTTTGCATCCGAGTGGGACAAGGCTGTGAGAATCCCTCTGAGTAAAATACAGCCCATCCCCAGGGCTCAGGCCTTCCTTACCTGTGCACAAGGAGCTGAGGGTGAGAAGCTGGAGAGGGACTTGGGACAAGGGCCTGGAGGGGCAGGACAAGGGGGAATGGCTTCCCACTGCCAGAGGGCAGGGCTAGATGGGAGATTGGGAAGAAATTCCTGGATGTGAGGGTGGTGAGGCCCTGGCACAGGGTGCCCAGAGAAGCTGTGGCTGCCCCTGGATCCCTGGAAGTGTCCAAGGCCAGGTTGGATGGGGCTTGGAACAACCTGGGCTAGTGGAACAAGATGATCTTGAAGGTCCCTTCCAACCCAAAGCATTTGATGATTCTATGAAACTGGAGGCGAAGTTAGATCACCGGCCTGCTGTGTGTTGCTTTTATCCCAAATTTTCAGGCCACACCTTGGGGCTGGGATGTTGCTGGTCCATGCCAAAGGCTTTGCAGTCTCCCACTGTCCCACTCTTTTTCGATCAAATCCATAAGAGACAAAGCAAGGCAATATTTTAGAAACACCCACAAGTGCCTCTCTGGCACCACCTGCTCGAACTGTGCACGCAGAGCACCCACACGAACCAGTGCTCCCATCCCTACAGCCTTCCCCAACTCCCCAACCCGCTGTACCCAACACTCAGCCACAGGCTGAGCCTCTCCCAGCAATTTTGGCTCCGAGCAGCCAGAGTGGGAGTGAGAGGAGGGCAGGGGGCTGGGGGGGAAGGGTGTAAATGGCTCGCGGAGGATGCTATCACGTCAAACGCTCTGTTTACAAGCCGCTGCCAGGTTATTGAAGAT
This sequence comes from Mohoua ochrocephala, assembly GCA_013398855.1. Lineage (NCBI taxonomy): Eukaryota > Metazoa > Chordata > Aves > Passeriformes > Acanthizidae > Mohoua > Mohoua ochrocephala. The sequence continues at coordinate 19,539 of VZTA01025932.1, read as the reverse complement.
CAGAGAGTCGCTGGCTCTAAACACAGCTACTCCTGGAGTGCAGCGTGTCGGGGCTGGTTGATACATGTCCCCCAGCTGCCCTTGGGGTGACCTTTGAGACCCTGGAGTTATCAGGGGGAAGCGACCATGCGGTGGGGCTGGGGGACCACCTATGGTGCGAGGGGAGCTGTGGGGAGATGCTGCACAGCCCAGCAGGGGAGATCTGGAGATACAGAAGGCTCCTGGCCCCTATAGAGCCAGGGCTGGGAACCTGTAGGAGCATCTAAACACCTGGGATAAACATTTGCCAGACCGTGGATGGCAGAGGTGACTTTTTCCAGTCTCACCAGTTGGGTTGATTGGCGTCCTCTGTGGTGTTGGCGCACGGAGAGGTGGCTCTGTCCACCAGATGAAAACCAACGCCGGTGATTTCAGGAAAAACTTGGTTTATTGGATGTATCTGTAGCATTAAATTCAACACAGCCAGGAATCTGATCATCTTAACTCTTAACCTGTTCCCAGAAACCATCAAAGACCCAAATAGTCCCTGAGCATCAGACTGGAGACAGCACACACACACATCAAGAACTGCTCCCAAAATACATTTTGGATCTGTCCACACTTGTTCTGGAGGCTGAGGGAGTTTAATAGCATGGACACGGCCGGAGCAGACCAGCTGGCCTCAGGATCAGGGGAAAGAACTGGTATTTTCTGTTTACCAGCACAGCTGTACAGAGTAGGTGCCAAAGTTTGAGGTACTGGAGAGTCAACAGCAGACAGAGCAGCCCTGGCAGTGCTTGTGAAGCCAGAGGAAGGCGCCTGAGGTCCTTGTTTGAAGGTGGCAATGGCAAAGTCTAGTGAAGGTGTCCCTGCCCATGGCAGGAAGGCTGGAACCGGGTGATCTTTAAGGTGTGTTCCAACCCAACCCATCCTGTGATTCTGTGATTTTATGAGAGTTGGTCAGATGCAAATGGGAGAAGAGAGGTTTGGTATTCATTGCTGCTCTCTTGGATGGGACAGGCCGGTTGTTCTGGGGGTTTGATCTGGATAAGAAAGCCTCTCGCATTTACCTGTTCAGAGCAGCTGAAGATCCCCCTGCTTGCCAAAGCACAATCCCCAGCCAAGGCTTATCCCTGTGGTTTGGAGGCTCCCTGTGGGTAGGGAATCATTTAGGCTGGAAAAGCCCTCTGGGATCATCAACCATCCCCCAGCACTGCCAAGGCCACCACTCACCCATGTCCCCAAGGGCCACATCCACCCTCTTTTAAATCCTTCCAGGCATGGTGATTCAGCCACTGCCTTGGGCAGGCTTTTGCCTCATTTCCAGCAGTGTCCTCATTCCCAGACACCAGTATGGCTTTAACTCCTATTTCTGGTCATGATCCCGAGCATCCCCAGCCCAGGGCAGTGGAGTGACCACAGAAAACTCCCACCACCCTGCCAGAGCTGCCTTTCCACTGTCTCCACCCTGTGGCTTCAGCCTGCCCTGGAAAAAATAAAAGAGGAAAGATAAGGTGAGAAAGAAGGTTCAGGTGAGGATGAGTTAAATATCGATTTGAAAGGCTGAGGGGAATCTCCTGCTATCACAGAGACAATGATGGCCAGTAAAACGTCTGTCTCTGGTACAATTAGGGGGACATCTGGCATTTAGAGGATGATGACAGGAACTGGAGGCTCCAGGGAGATGCTTCTGCCTCCTGCTTTGCTGGCAGAGAGCTGGAGCTCGGGTTTAAGGCAGACAGGATGAGCTGGCTGCAAATCCTTTGCTTGTGGCCGTGGGGATGGCAAGGCCATCCTCACCTCCAAGGACAGTCGGAGCTGGATTTCCCATTGCCAGCTCCCAGGACTGTGAGCAGGCCAGAGCAGCTGCCCATCCCTTCCCCCCAAAGCTGCATAAACTCCTTATTTTACCTGGGAATGAATGGCCTTGGACAGATTGAGGGAGGAGGAAACCCTGGAGAAAGGAGGTCTGGAAGCAGCCTAGGAAAGGGGAACCCGTGGCAGGTCACAGCCTGTCTGCAGCGGTGGGCAATCCCAGATCCCCTGGGGAAGGGTGCAGCACGAGCCTGAGGAGAGCAGAACAAGGAACTCAGTGGTTTAGAGACTTTCCAAGCCAGGCATGGTGTCTGTAACACCTGGCTCAGCCCCCTGAGGGATGAGCAATCCTCCAGAAACAGCCCCAGCCCTCTGCCTGCAGCCCAGCACAAACCTCTTTGGGGCAGCCACGGCCCCTGAGTGATTCAGGGAAATGCTTCCCTCAAGCCCCGTTATCCCTGTGGGGTTCTCCTGGCTGCTGGCAGGGATGGAATGTTGCCCTGAGCACCCGGTGGGGATGGAGAGGACTTTCCTTGGGCAGGTTTGTTGAGGACTCAGTCTCTGCTTCCCACCAGGAACACGTCTCTGCTCCCTGCCACCCTCACAGCCTGGCTGTGCCACGTGGCCCCAGCTTCTCCTTGGTTGGGGGTGCTCAGGAATGGCCACAAATGCTTTCCAGAGCCAGCCTGGAGTGCCACAACCCTTGGGGATGCTCTGAACCAAGACTCCTTGGAGAAGCAACGTCAGTGAATTCTCCCTTGGCACTGGGCTACTGAGCTGCCTGGCCAGGGAGGGGGCCCTCCTGGAAAAAGTGGTCATTGTTCCCTTTGGTGGAGCAGCTCGGAGACCAGAGCTCGGCCTGGCAGGACATCGATGCCCTTGTTTGCTCTGCAGTGTTTGCCAGGGAATATTTACCCCGCTGTGTGTGGGAGGAGGTAAAACAGAGCGAGGTGAGGGCTCCTCACCACCTCCCTTCCCAGCGGCCTCGATTGGCAGTGCCAGCAAGGCAGGCTCCAGGCACCCTGCCCTGCACAGAGCAGGGGGAAACGCTCAGATCCTCCCTTTATCCCCATGGGAGAGATCCTGAGCTCCTGGGATGTGGGTGAGCTGTGCCTGCCAGTCCTGCTCCAGGCAAGAGCCCAGCAATGGGATGGCACTGAAATAAAGTCCCATTTCCCAGGATGTGGGACAACAGCTTTAAGCTGAAAGAGGGGAGGTTTAGATTTGGTATGAGGCAGAAATTCTTGTCTGTTGGAGAGCTGTGGCTGCCTCATCCCTGCAAGTGTCCAAGGCCAGGTTGGACAGGGCTCGGAGCAACCCGGGATAGTGGAAAGTGTCCCTGCCCGGGGCAGGGGGTTGGAATGAGATGAACGTTCAGGTCCCTTCTATCCCAAAGCATTCTGTGATTCTGTGATTCCAGGGCTCTGTGACACGGCTTTGATGCCGCTTTGCTCTTGCTTTACCCAGCTGGCCGAGCCCATCTCGCAGCTCCGGGCTCCAGCTGCAGAGGGAGCGTGTGCTGTGCTGAATCTTCTGTTAGCCATGAGAAAATCCACACGGCTGCCAGTGCCTGGGTTCTGACGAAAGCTGGAGCTCACACCTTACCAGATAGACAGCAGAAAAACCACCCCGTGCTGCAGCTCCCCACACCCCCGCCCTCTCTCTGGCTTTCCTTTGCTCTCCCTCTATCTCCCACCTCTCTCCCCTCAGCACCTGCTGCTTTTTCCATGCCTGTCTCCCCCTCTGGCCCTGGCTCCAAGTTTCCAGACGCACTTCCCACCTTGCCGAGATGTCACAGTGCACAGCTATTGCCCGGAGGAGGTTTTACACTGCAGCATCTGCGAGGTGAAGAACCGAGCAATACCACAAAAACCTTCTCTCCAAAGCCTCAAACCACTTGTAAACAGGGTGTTAATGACAATGAACTCAGCACAAGACCCGACATTACCCACAGAGATGAAATTTCAGACAGAGGATGGGGATGGGGTAACAGGACCAAGGCTGCATGGGAAAGCAAAGAGCAGTAATGGAGGACTGAGTCCTTCAGTGTGAGAACTGGAAAGACCATTCCAGTGGCACCCAGGGAAGAAATGAAAGGATTATCTTGGATGTTATGCAGGATACACATCACTGGGTGATTTTTTTAATCCTTGTCTGGGCCATCCAGGGGTTCATGCTCTGTCTGTGGCAGGAATTGACCCATATCCTGTAAAATACCTTTGCACAGCCCTACCTGTTCTTCTTGGGCAGGTTCACAAACTGAATTGGAGAGCCTGGATCACTTCCATCGCCTTTCTCCCGCTCCAAGACGCCTCTGGCTGGAGCTCACCCATGTGAAGAGACATCTCTCAGGCTGCCAGGTCAATATGGGGACAAAGGGGCTCTTGCAGAGCTTTCTGATGGCATTGGAGCCATCCTGGGCTGGAGGTCACGGAGGACAGCACCCCACTCTTCACCTGGGACTGTGACTGCAATCCCTGATGTCCATGCTCAGGAGGGCAGGTCCTTTTCTGCCCAGCTGTGGTGGAGGGATTGCAGGCTCCATTTCCCAGGGGTTTGGGTGGGTGTTTTGTAAAACTGAGGATGTTTTTTTAAACTGTGGCTGCTCACGGAGCTCACGCTCTCCCTCCATCCCTCGGAGAGGCTCAGCTTGGTGGCACAGCCCCAGCTCGCTCCCCAAAGCAAGGGAGGAGTTTCCAGTGGTTTGTCCCAAAGCATTCTGTGGGAGATTATGGAGCCAGGCCTGCCCCAGGGAACAAATTTCACGTGCTCGTGCAGCAGGAACAAAAGGCCCGTGGTGTCCAGTGCAGAGGAAGCTCAGCTCACAGGCTCTTGTTATGTTTACCCTGGGCTCGGCCACATGCTGCAACTGGCCATAAAAATATCCATTTCCTTTCTAATTTGAGCTACAACACTTGACTCTTTGGCCTTGGGCGATAATGCAATGTACAAGTGCTCAGCAGACACCCTGCAGCCCTTCTTCCTGCTTTGCTCCAGCACAAATAATCCACAGTTTTTGCTTCAATAAAATATTAACAGCCACGGAGTCAAATAGCTTTCATCTGTATTTATTTCCTGACTATCATCTCATTAACAGGAATCTCCTGGTTCTGCACGGAGCTCCTGGGATCTGGGAGAGACCAAGACAGAGTTCAAGCAAGGGGAAAGAGTTTTCCTTCAGCTCCGGTGAAGTTATTGAATAAATGGCTCTTTTTTTCCCCACTGTGGTTTAAAACAGGCTTTGTGTAATTACAGCACGTGTAACTTGTCCCTTGGGAACTGCGGGGGAACTGGCCCGAGGCTGATTCATCTGAAATCATTTCTAGGACTTACTGGCACTGAGTTCACGGGGTTCAGGTTGTGAGGGTGGAGATCTTTTCCCCAGCCCAAGGTTTCCCATCCAGCTCCAGTGCAGTCCTAGAGGGATGCAGGTCTCCCATAGACCTCCATCCACCATCCTTATGGAAAAATCCCGGACACCTCAGGGTTCCTCCACTAGACCAGCATTTCTGACACTGGATCATCTCAGCCAGTTCCCTTCTTCCTGAGTCTGGGAGATCATTTGTTGTTGTTAAATCCTCCTTTCCCCCTCAGGGTGCAGGAATGACATTTCCAGACTCTGCAAACCAGCCATGTCCGGAGATTTTGGCCTCTTGTGAATGCTAAATCAATCCCAACGTGATCTTTCTCGGGGTCTGCAGAGCATTTGAAGCCAGGCTAAGAGCTGCTCATGCCAACACAAGCGCGTTATCCCATTGGAACACGCTTGGAAAGTGATGCTGGCATCGCGGTGGGGGATTTTGTCTCCTTGCAGGTGACAGACAGGGGCATCGTGGCACTGAAGATCAAGGCCTGGCGCTGAAAGGAGCTGCCAATAGCCCAGCTGTCCCTACAATCTGTGGAGAATTTTCCTACTCCTTTTCCTCCCAGGCTCTTGTGCAGCAGTGGCTCGAACAGGGAATTCTGTGTCACGAACAGGGAATTCTGTGTCACGAACAGGGAATTCTGTGCCACGAACAGGTAATTCCGTGTCGTGCCATGGGGTGGGTTGGGTATTTTTCCTGACATGGAATTGTTGGGGTTGGAAGGGATCTTAAGGATCATCTCATTCCAAGCCCCCTGCCATGGGCAGGGATACCTTCCACTAGCCCAGGTTGCTCCATCCAACCTGGCCTTGGACACTTCCAGGGATGGGGCAGCCACAGCTTCTCTGGGCACCCTGTGCCAGTGTTTTATACCCCCATTATAAAATCCCATCTTCCTTATATCTGGTCTAAATCTACCCTATCTTAGTTTAAAAACATCACCTCTTGTTCTATCACAACAGATCCTGGCAAAAAGTCCATCCCCATCTTTCTTACAAACCCCCTTTTGAATCTTAGAAGGTCACCCCAAAGATTTCTCCTTCCATCTCTGCTGTTTCTCTCCCGTAGCATCCCTGTTCCCCTGTGAAATGCACCCTCTACAGCTGGACTCAAAATCTGCTTGATGGAGAAGAAAACAGCAGATGAAACCCTGGGGGGACGGTTCCGGAGAGCCCCCCGTGTCCCAGCCCGGAGCTCACTCCTGCGGCCCCCACACCCCTTCCATGCCTTATTTCTCTGCCCTCCGCTCACCAGCCCAGTGAAACTCCGGACTGGAGACCAGCCTGAAGCCTCTTGTGGGCATTCCCCCGGGGTAGGAGATTCACCAGAAACCAGGGAAATGGATTTGAACCCTCCCGGCTCTGGGTGCGGAGCGGGATCGGCCGTGATGTTGCACTGGGAGCTTGTGCAGCGAAGGCTCAGCCGAGCGACGAGGGGTTTTATTTCTGAGCTATTTTGTCACGGGAGTTTTTACTTCCCAAGAGCCGTCCAGATTCGCTGGGAAGGAGGGACATCTCGTGGCCACACCACGAACATCTCTCCGGCTCCTCGGGCATCCCCCCATTCCCTCCCCGGGTACCGCCCCAGCATCACCCCGCGCTGCCCGGGGAGCCCCCCGGCCTCTCCCTCCTCCTCCAGGGGCTGGGGGTGGCCACGGGAAGGACAGGGGAAGGACAGGGGAAGGGCAGGGGCTCACCCTCATCCTGAAGCCCCAATAAAGAAATGGGAAATCCTCGTATCCAGTTTTTTATTACTGACTTGAGGCGGAGCGGGGGCATCACCTGGAAGGAACCTTCCAGAGCTGGTGTGGCCCAAGGAGGTGCGGACAGGACACGCTCCCACCCCTGCCCGCGGCACGGAGGGGGGATAGTACAGCCAGCAGTGGCATCAGAGGTGGGGCAGAGATTCTTCACCCCCATACCACCACTGCGGCAGCGGTCCCCTCTTCCCGGGGCTGCATTTGAGGGGCTGAGGGGTTTTTCTGTATCCGGGTGGGTCACGAAGGAGTTTTCTGTCCTTCGTGCCGGAGGTGATGCCTGCAAAGTGGGTTCAGCGCTCCGAGGCGGACGAGGAAGGAGCTGTGCCGTCTCCCAGCCACCTCTTCAGTCTCTGGGACAGCCACAGAGCCGGCAGCATCCGCCTCCCTCATGTCCCTCCTCATTCCCCATCTCCACGGGCGGACAGGGGAAAGGGAAACGCCTGCACCGAGCCACGGCCGGGTGGTGGCTGTCCTGCAGCGCTGTCCCCAGCAGCTGGCGGGGCGGTGGCTCACTGCTGCGGCTCGGGCTCGTACTGCTTCTCCGTGGAGGTGTAGAAGTCCTCGAGCACCGACTGCAGGTACTCGAAGGTGGGGCGCTCCTCGGGGTTGCTGCGCCAGCACTTGAGGATGACGCTGTAGAGCTCCCCGGGACACATCTCCGGGCAGGGCATGCGGTAGCCCCGCTCCAGGTTGCGGATCACCTCGGGGTTGGTCATTCCTGGAGGGGAACACGGCCCAGCGGGAGTTATTCGGCACCCGGGGAGGGAAGGTCGGTGCTCCCAGCAGCTCACACCCAGGCAGAGCTGGAGGGGCTGCGGTGGTTCCTATGCCCGGGGATCATCCCTTCCTCGGGGCTGCGGTGGTTCCCATGCCCGGGGACCATCCCTTCCTCAGGGCTGCGGTGGTTCCCATGCCCGGGGATCATCCCTTCCTCAGGGCTGCGCTTCCCCTCCGCCCCTCTGCCCCTCCCTGACTCCCCTCTCCAAGTTTGGCTCTGCACAGGTGTAACTGAGGGGAGGAAACCCAGCTGGAGGGACCCCTCAGGACACTGAGGGACACTGGGGGGCTGGAGCCTGTCCAGGGAAGGGAATGGAGCTGGGGAAGGGGCTGGAGCAGCAGGAGAGGCTGAGGGAGCTGGGAAAGGGGCTCAGCCTGGAGAAAAGGAGGCTCAGGGGGGACCTTGTGGCTCTGCACAACTCCCTGACAGGAGGGGGCAGCCGGGGAGGGTCGGGCTCTGCTCCCAGGGAACAAGTGAAAGAAGAGGAAATGGCCTCAAGTTGTACCAGGGAATGTTTAGATGGGATATTAGGAAAAATTTCTTCTCTGAAAGTGTTATCCAGCCCTGGCACAGCTGCCCAGGGCAGCGGTAGACACCTCAACCCTGGAGGGATTTACCAGACATGTAAATGTGGCACTCAGGGACATGGCTCAGTGGTGGGCTTGGCAGTGCTGGGTTAATCCAATTTAGAGGCCTTTTCCAACTTAAAGGATACTTTGATTCTAAGAGACAGCTGAGTGTGTCTGGGCACACTTCAGTGAGTGCCTCCAAGCCTAAAGCAGCACTGGGTGCTTGGAAGTGGCTGGACACTCATCCCGTGTTCCCAGCAGGCTGTACCTGGATAAGGGATCCTGTACCTGGATAAAGGATCCTGTACCTGGATTAGGGATCCTGTATGTGGATAAGGGATCCTGTACCTGGATAAAGGATCCTGTACCTGGATAAGGGATCCTGTACCTGGATAAGGGATCCTGTGCCTGGATAAAGGATCCTGTACCTGGAT
>VZTA01025932.1:0-10788 GCA_013398855.1 Mohoua ochrocephala | reverse complement strand
GATAAAGCATCCTGTGCCTGGATAAAGGATCCTGTACCTGGATAAGGCATCCTGTACCTGGATTAGGGATCCTGTACCTGGATAAGGGATCCTGTACCTGGATAAAGGATCCTGTACCTGGATAAGGGATCCTGTACCTGGATAAAGGATCCTGTACCTGGATAAGGGATCCTGCCGTAGGTGACGATCTCTGTCAGGAGGATCCCAAAGGACCACACGTCAGATTTGATGGTGAACACCCCGTAGTTAATGGCCTCTGGAGCCGTCCATTTGATGGGGAATTTGGCACCTGTCCCAAAGGAAACAAAAGGAAATAACCCCTGGAGCTGGAGCATCTCCCTCACCTCCCCAGGCACAGCAGCTCCCCAAAACTGATCCTGGTTCCTTTGGGCTGTTGATTATGATCCTGTGATTCTTCCTAGGAGAGGGGCTCCAGCCCTCTGATCATCTCCATGTCCTCCTCTGGACCTGCTCCATCCCAGAGCTGGATGGAGGATTCACAACCAATGTCCCTGGCAGATTTATTATGGGACAACAACAGTGGGATTTGTATAAAATTTCTTTGGCTTTTGCCGAGAAAAATTGGATCAGATGATCCTTGAGATCCCCTTCCAACCTGCTTCTCTGTGAAGCCACTTATTAGAAGGGGGTTGTTTTTAGCAAAAATGCACAAATATTACAGCAAATATAAATTCCCCAGTCCTTGAAGCTTCATGTGTGTATTAAAACCAAAATAAACCCCATTTTATTTTGTCCACCAAGCTCTTGCTTAACCCACTGTGGACGGCGTTGACCGTAAGGTTGCAATTTCAGTTCAGCTAAGAGAGAAAAAAACCAACCAGCAGCCAAACCACCCTGATAAGTGGGAACTGATCATGTTACGCTGCAGAGGAAACCACATTTTTATTTACACACATCCTTGCAGGACTGGAAATCCAACTGCAGGCTGTGAAATAAGCGCCTCGGTTGTTGCACATCACACTCTGAGTGACAAGGCTGGGAAGTGCAATCTGTGAAGTGAGAATTGTTCAAAGCTGATGGAGGGGAGCTGTTATTCCGGAGCAAAGCTAGCTGGAAAAATGCTGATGGGAGCTGTTTCCACGGGGAAAGAAGGTCCTTTGGCTACTAACTGAATTATACTGATTTCATCAAAGCTTCTCTTAAGGATAAAACTGCCTTGAAAATTTGCAGCGAAGCCAAAGTTCCCCTTCATGGCAGTTTCCAAATTACATTCGGGATCTTCTGCCACTCTGAAATAGTTTTGCATGTTGAAACGGGTGTAATTTGTATCAAAAAGTGTTTTGGGGACAGGAAATTGAAAGAAATGTTTCTTATCTTATTAAAAAAGTCAAAAAAACCCTATTAAATTTCCTTTCCTCAGAGTATATCTTAAGGGGAATTTTATCTCATCCCAATTCTAGACGAGGACAAATTTCCAAAATTTGAAAACCTTCTGATAAGTGCCACTTATGCCCGACTTAATAATTTTATTTCAATCACTGCTGCTGCTTTCCCTGATGCTCTGCGGAGTCTCTTTGCAATCTGAATGATCTGATCTCGTACCTGACGTCAGAGTCAGAGCTCAGTACAGGGACGATCTCGGAAATCTTTCCTAAATGAAATGATTCTGTGATTTATTGTTTTCTAAGTTGTCCCTCTGCTCTTGAAGGGACCTGATGTGGTCAGGGCTTGGTTTGCCTGGCACACCTGGAAGCTGCTGCTGCTGGGCCCAGATTTGTGCCTCCAGCCCCCCTCTGCAGTGCAGTGCCCGAGTTACTCCATTGTTTCCTTCCCTCTGGATGGAATCCCTGGGATAACCTGGCCACAGGCAGCAGCTTTCATTGGCAGAGGTCAAATTTCTCCAGCAAACAACTGGAGGGTCAGCAGGACTCCCCCAAACAGAGCCAAAAGACTTTTTTCCCCATTTCCCTCTGCAGATTTCAGTTGGTTTTACAGTCCCCAGACACTGCTGCCTCTCCCAGGACTGGATTTTTAGGCGTCTTTGTTTCTCTGCCTCTTGCCTGGTGCTGGCAGCAGCAGCCACGTGGGCTCTGGTGCCCTGTGCCTGATCCCAGCCTCTGGTGCCCTGTGCCTGACCCCAGCCTGGCATCCTGGCATTCCCAGAGGCAGGAGAGCAGGAGAGGAGGGCAGTGCTGGGAAGGACACCCACCTTCCTGTGCCAAGTACTCGTCCTCGATGAGCCTGGCCAGGCCGAAATCGGCGATTTTGCAGCAGAGCGTCTCCGAGACGAGGATGTTGGCGGCCCTCAGGTCGCGGTGGATGAAGTTCATGCGCTCGATGTAGGCCATGCCCTCTGCCACCTGGGAGGGGAGGAAGAGCCCTTCTTCATCATCACCTCCCCGTTTTATCCTGGCTGTTTTCCACCCACCTCCACAAAGCATTTGTGCGGGGTCGCTGGTATCGCTCCACGATCGTGGATGTGCCCACGTTCCCCACGGATGGACGGATGGGCAGGTGGATGGACAGACAGGTGAATAAATGGATATTGCCCTCGTGCAGGTGCAGATATTCAGCTTCACCAGCCTGAGCAGCCAAGTGGAGCACAACAGAAGCACCACTCTCTGTTTTGCTCGGAGGTCACAGCCCTGAGCTGTGTCCCGCAGCGAGAGCTGAAACCACATCACTGGATTCCCGGTTTCTGCCACAAGTCTCTCCTCTCCAGTGGGGATTTTAGTCATAAACATTCCAGATTAAATATGTGAATTAAGAAAAGGAAAAAAAAAACCACAAAAAAAACCAAACCAGCAAATCATAGAATCATGAAATGGTTGGAAAGGACCTCAAGACCTTAAAGATCCTCTCATTCCAACCCCCTGCCATGGGCAGGGACACCTTCCACTGTCCCAGCTTGCTCCAAGCCCCATCCAGCCTGGCCTTGGACATTTCCAGGGATTCAGGGGCAGCCACAGCTTCTCTGGGCACCCTGTGCCAGGGCCTCTCCACCCTCACAGGGCACAATTCCATCCTGATATCTAATCGAGGTACTTGGTGTGTGACGAGCCTCTATCAATGACAGCAGCAATATTTCATTGACGAGTGCTGGGGGCTGAAAAGGGAGGTTGATAGAAGGCAGAGATTGCCAGGCTGAGTCTCAGACTCGGATTGGGCATTTACTGGGCAGGTGAGTGGATGTGTGGAGCCCCTGCCAGCAAGGGGTAGCACCTATTAAAGCTTTCAAGTGCCTGTGGGTGAGGGCAGAGCAATTTTCCACTCCACGCAGATTCACATGGGCCTCTGAACGCACATGTGGTTTCAAACAGGATACTCACACGTACTTTCCAATGCTGCGTTTCTAACCTGTGTCAACACCCCTCTAGTGCAAGGGCTGGTTTCTGCAGTGGAAAATGGAAGAATTGATGTAATTTCCTGTCCTGATGTTAATGAGATAGGACCTGGTGCTCGGCCCGTTCCAGCCCAGAGTGTTTTCGAGCATTTACCCTCAAGACTGACCACAGGATCGAGTGCATGGGCCCAGACTGTTCTAATTTTAACTCCCACGGATGTCATCGGATCAAAAATCGTGCTTGAGAGGGTCGGGCGCCTGTGGGGCTGTGACGTCACCCCAACACCACAGATAAACAGATTGCAAAATAGCTCAGCAGGCTGCCCTTTCCTCCTGCTGCTCCTCCCAGAGATACCCAGGGAGTATTTGAGTCCCTGCCCTGGGGAGGTGGTGCTGGGCTGGGAGAGAGAAGGATGAAAGTTGTTCTTCCAATTGGCACCAATGCCTCAGGGGTGGGCAAAATCCTTCCTACCCCATGCTGAGGGTGACTTCTGTGGGTTCTGCATCATTGGGGTGTGGGGTTTGGTCTGTGTTCAATTGTCCTGGTCCTGGTGTGTGGTGCAGGTTGCCCAGAGAAGCTGTGGCTGCCCCTGGATCCCTGGAAGTGTCCAAGGCCAGGTTGGACAGGGCTTGGAGCAACCTGGGCTAGTGGGAGGTGTCCCTGCCCATGGCAGGGGGTTGGAATGAGATGATTTTTCAGCTCCCTTCCAATCCAAACCACTCTGTGATTCCACAGTTCTGTAACATTGACCAAAATCTTGGCTCTGAGTCGCCCACAGATTGCTCTGGCTGCAGGAATTTCCTCCTGCACTGAAACGCACCAAGGCAATTTCTGGGGAATGCTCCCACTAAACCCAAGGGCTCTGTACTAGGGATTAATTGGGATTATTTTCCTCATGCTCAGGAATTTAAAACAAACCACAGGCTACAGTTTTCAAGAGAGGGGATGAAACAATGAAAGATGGAGGGAGGGAAGTGGGGATTTCAAGAGAGGAGGGAAGGAGGGAAGTAATTAATTCAAAGATACTGAACAGGGAGGGTGCATTTGTCTCCATAACATCTCACAGACAGCAACGATGAAGCTGCAGATGCAGAAAATTTATCAGCAGTGAAGAGGGAAGGAACAGAAGGAGGTTCCTCTGCACCCCTATGGACGGTTCCAAGTAAAAATGACAGAAGGTGGCACTGCTTTAAAGTATTTAAAGTGTTTAAACCTTTTCATCCTGGTTAAAGCAAGCAGGAAAGTCTTTCACTACCATGAAACATCTCCTCAAATATTAAGATTCTCCAGTTGTTAATTCATTAATGGCTGGAACCAGCAAACCTTTACACATTTTTTCCTCAGGTCCCCTTTGCCGAGCGAGGCTGAGCGATGTTACAGATAATTCCCAGCCCCTTATTCAGCTTTGTTCAGCCTGATGTTTCCTGGGTTTTTTCCCCCAATATTTCCTAATTAGCCTAATTCTGCTCTGGGTGAGCCAAATTCTGTCAGCAGCTGGCTGGGACCAAAGTTCAGTGATTTTGCCGTTCTCATTCTTTGTGTGGTTTCCCTAATTTTGCCCTATTTGTGTTTAGAGGCACTTCTGGACTAAAATGTTACAGTGCAGCTGCAGCTATTAAGATTTGCAGCCTTTTAACTTAAAAGTTTGTTTTCATAAAGGGCAATATTCCCAGATTTGAGGCTCAGAACATCCTTTATGCCTCATCATCAGAACTGCTGGGCCTGCATTGGGGGTTTCTTTGTTGAGCTTTTTCTTCCTTTTTGGTAAAAAGGAAAAGAAACTTTTTTTCCTGCTCAGCAAGGCAGAAAAGCGAAATAAATAAAATCAGACCAAAATAAACTCAACCACCCCCCAAAAAACCCCAAACTCCAGATATCTAGCACTGCACTAAGCTATCGGGACAGAGCTGACACGCACAGGGACACGACAGGGATGAGGAGAATCCCTAAGGGAACACACCAGAAGGAGCTGGGGCATCTTTGCTCTGACGATTTCAGACTTGCAGGAATTCCACTGAGGAAATAACAAATCTTGGATCCTTTTCCCAGCGACTGTTCACTGACCTGAGCAGAGATATCGATGAGTTTGGGGAGGTTCAGTTGGCTTCCTTCTTCTGTCTTCAGGAAATCCAGCAAACACCCTGCGGGAGAGGAGGGACTGCTGTGACTCTTCTGAACAATCTATAAATTTGTTTTCCCTGGTGCTTCTCTGAATGTAGGCAGCAAATCTGCCTCCGTCCTAAAGAAAATCCGAGGAACCAGAGTGGGTGTCCACTGGAGCATCTTCCTTTAGGAAAGCTCCCAAACAGCCCCAATTCCCCTCTGTTTTGTACAGATCTGCTGCAAACTGCTGGGCATTCATCATTTATCCAGTGAAAAACAAGAGGGGCAAAAGAAAAGAAAGGACAATTTCACCACGAGGGGAGCAAAAACCTGAACCAAACTTCCAGTGAGAACAGCGAAGAGGAGAACTTTAAATACTCCTCAAACGGAGCATCACCATTTTTTTTCCATCACCCTGAAAGCCTCTTTCTGTATTAGAATCAAATTTTTGGGTCGCTTTCTTGCATATTTGGTACAATCCCCTTCTCCCCACCCCCATTCTGCATGGGAGCACTGGCCAGCTCACCAAAGTGGTTTTGCAGAAGCCCAGCAAAGAGCTCCAGGAGGGTTTTTACCGTTGGCCATGTACTCTGTCACGATGTAGATGGGCTGCTTGGTGACCACGGCGTACAGCTGCACCAGTTTGTTGTGCCGGAGCTTCTTCATCAGGTTTGCCTCTGCCAGGAAGGCGTCAGGATCCATGCTGCCCTCCTTCATGGTCTTCACAGCCACCTTGACGTTGTTCTTGTAGTAGCCTGCAGAGAGAGAACGGCGCTTTGAGGAATTTTGGGCTCCCTGCAGGCTCTGTGTGGGGTTGTGCAATGAGGAGAGGAGCTCATGGAGCAGAAAACCACGGGAACAGCTCGAATCCCTCATAAAGAACCACGTGGTAAATCCCAGTGGCAGCAGGTGGGAGAGGAGAAGGGACACTCCTGTCACAGCTGTCAATCCGCGAGGCTGCATCAGGGATGGTCCCTGCAATGAGCCCAACCTCACACAACCCTCCCAGACCCTTTCTGGGTGAAACCCCCGGGGCCTCCCGCCAGCTGGGCTCTCAAATCATCCAAAAACCATCCAAAAAAGGCAGGACTGTGCAGCCAGGACATGAACTCAGCCTAGTCCTGTCCACAATCGCGATTTCCAAGGCAACCAGCGACCACAAAGAGAGCGGCAGAGGAAGCTGAGCTCCCCCCACTTCCTCTCCCGCCGATTAGCAGTGGGCAGGAAAGCAGAAGGGATTGAGATCTGGGGTATAAGGTGGAACAGGGAAGCAGAAAAAGGGGGGAAATGTCACCCAGGTACCCTGCTGGGTGTGACTTAGGATCCTACAGCCGTGCCCAGGATTCCTAGGAAGAATAAGTGCATATCCCCAGGGATGAGTAAATAGTGACTTCAGCACCCACCCCCCGTGAAACCCTTGCTCAGCCACTGATCTGGGCAAACATGAGCTGTCCAGTGCTTCCCAGGAATCCCACAGCCACTGCTGTGTGTGTGCCATAAATATGTGTTCATCCTTAAGGATCCCCACTTTTTTAGGGGAAAAAAAAGGGCTTTCCATCTCCTTTCTTTATATATTTCTTCCCTGGAATGGGGGGAATTCCACTTACCCATCCACACTTCCCCAAACTGCCCGCTGCCCAGCTTCTTCACAAGCTTCAGCGCCTCCCGAGGGATCTCCCACTCGTCCCGAACCCAGGGTCTCTGGGGAACCAGGGATGTGCAGGGGGCTGTGAGGCGCTGGCACAGCCCATCCCCTTTCTCTGTACGAGGACAAAGCAGAGGACGGTTCAGTGGGATGGCAGGGAAAACCTCCTCCTCCATCCACACATGCCAGGAAAAATCAACCTGTGGGAACCTCCACAACCTCACAGGGCAGTGCTGGAGTCCCCAGCCCTGGAGGGATTTAAAAGCCGTGTGGATGTGGCACTTGGGGACACGGGTCAGTGGTGGCCTTAGCTGTGCCTCAGACTCCATGGTCTTAGAGGGCTTTTCCAACCTTAATAATTTTATGATCCAGTGAAAAGTTTCAGCTCTGGACCCAATGAAAGGACGAATCTCAATGGGAGCCATAGAGGAACAAATTATCCCGGCCAGTTCATCCAACCCCTGCTTCCCAAACATCCCTCCTGCCTATCCCAACAGCATTCATCCCTTTCCTTTCCTGATGGGAGACACTCCCTGATTTCAGGGCTGTGGGCAGAGCTCACCCTTGCAGTTCCCTTGGATGGAAACCGGGACATGGCTCTGGCTGTGGGATCACACCTGGCCCGTGACAGCGGGTGGAGCAGCTGTGGTGTCTCCCAAGCCCCTCCTCCCTCTGTCCCCGCTCTCTTCCAGGACACAAATCCACGAGGGAAGGCAAACAACTTACGGCTGTAATGATGGATGAGCTCTGGCAGGCTGGAGAAGGTCACCCTGGGGGAGATGTAGTACCCCCCTCCATCCAGGGAGCGGATCCTGTAGTGTTTGATGATGTCCCCGTGAGCGGAGTTGTTGTCTCTCACAGACAGGGAATAGGCGTCTGGAGAAGGAGCAGAAGGAGCCGTGAGGACAAACTGCACCCAGTCAGGGACCAGCCACCTCCTCTTCCCTGGGCTGCCTACAGCTGCAAACCGGCCCTGGCTGATGCCTTTCCAGGGCAAGTCCCTCAGAATTTACAGCTGCACACTTCCAGGGCGGGAGGAGAGGATGAAAGTTCAGCAGAGCTTAACTGGTGCTGTCCAGGCTGCCTGGAGTAAGGCCTGTGTGTGCTGTGGCCAACAGCCCCATGGAAGCGCTGTGGGAAGCAGCAGCACCTCCCCAGGCAGAGCAATCAGATGCTCCTTAGGCCAGGATGGTCTCCCCATATTCCCATCTGAGCTCTGTCAGCCTCAGCATCACGAAACCCGAATGATTTGGGTTGGAAAGAAGCTTAAATTTCATCCCATTCCACCCCCTGCCGTGGGCAGGGACACCTTCCACTAGCCCAGGTTGATCCAAGCCCTGTCCAACCTGGCCTTGGACACTTCCAGGGATCCAGGGGCAGCCACAGCTTCTCTGGGCAACCTGTGCCAGGGCCTCCCCACCCTCACAGGGCAGAATTTATTCCTCATATCTCATCTAAACCTGCCCTCTTTCAATTGAAAGCCACTTAAAGCCATTTTCCTCTCAATTAAACCTTATGAAACCTTGTGAAACCTGAGGTCAGTGCTTCAGCTGGGGGGTACAGAAGGGGAGTTCAGGAGATTTGTCTTGTTCAGCCATGAACTTGTGACTGTGGCTAAACCAGATCTAGAGATTCCCATCCGGAATCTTGTCCCTTTTGGGCTTCAAGGGAGCTGCTCAGGCATCCACCACTGCACCCTGCTATTCCCTCCACGAGAATCTAAGCCGAGGTTGGTTTCAGTGCACAAAAGCATCACTAGATGTTGCTGCAGAGCAGAACTTGCAGCCTGGGTCACTGGGATTCAATGCAGCTTAGCAGCTGGGTTTTTCTCCCCTTTGTCTGGATCGTATTTCTGGAGTGAGTCGTTACAAGCCTGCTGGGCTGTTCTAATATGTCACCTGGGCTGATAAACTGCCCGTTTTTGATGTTTTTTTAACAAAAAGGCAAGGCTGTACATGTTTAAAAGTGTGTCTGTTCTTGCAGGATCCTAAAAAGAAGCAGGGTCGTCCACAGCAACTCTGAAACCCTAATCCTGCATGTGAGGGGGAATTTTATTAACATAAAATCCTCACTGGCTGGTGTTTCTCCATCCCAGCACCAGCGGTTTTCCCTACGCTGTGCCTGAAAACCGTTTGCATTTATAAAAAGCAGCAAAAACCCCACCACCTCTGTGGATATTTGCTCTGTTGGAGTGATCGTAAATATTTACAAGCAGAGTTTGGAGGAGTCTGAAGTTATTCCAAGTGCCAGCAATCATTTTGAGAAGACTCCCTTCCTGCAGAGACCAGATCTGATGGTGTAAAATTCATGGAAAAACCTGACGGCTTAAATGTGAGGCCAGGGAACCTCAAATTTGACCTGAGCAGAGGAAGCTCTTCTGATTCTCTTTCTTTCACCAAGAACATCAGGCAGAAGACAAATTGAGAAGCTCTTTTGGTTTGATCAGTCCTGCAGCTGAACAACTGAGAAAGAGCCCTGAAACATCTTCAATGGGGCGATAAAACCTCAAGGGACAGGCAAAGGAATGGCTCCCCTGGCTCCTCTCTGGTACTCATGTGGCCCCAAGCTCCAAAATAATGATGATAAACATCGAGGCCAAAGGTTGGGCTGGATAATCTTAAGAAATCTTTTTCAACCTAAATGATTCTGTGAAGAATATGACAACGATGATAACACCTATATATCATTATTATCATTATTATTGCTATTACTATTATTACTATTTTTAACTTCCGTGGTTGCTGTTGAGGGTGATGATGATGTTTTAATTTCAAAGAGACTGAAATACTGCCCAGGCCGGGCTGCAGCCCAAGAGAGTTAGGCTCCTGTGGCACAAGACCAAGAGGGTGCTTGGCGTGCCTGGGACACGCCTCAGGGTTTGTGTGGGATTTTTACAGGGCAAGGCCTGCTCGAGGAAGGAGCCAAATGTGGGGTGAACGCAGCTGCACTGAGGCCAAACATCCCCACAGAAGGAAATCCGGGAATTGGTGACAAAAACCTCTGCCAGGGGGTGCCTGGGGACTGAGAGTCAGCAGGGAAGAGGAGACCTGCTCCGTTTGCCAGCGTGGTTGCACCCAAAATGCTTCCTCTCCTGCAGGATCTCCTTTCCAGGCCCCACCAACCCTTTAAACTCTGCTGCACCTTTCAGACAGAGACAGGGCCAATCTCTCAGCTGCCTGCTACCAGTGTTAATTCTTACCTTGTCATTAAGCTAATGACTGCATTTCACCCCCAGTCACAGTTTAATTTGCTGCAGGGCCTGTGGTGGAGCTTCCCTGTCATTCTCCAAGGCCGGTTACTGTTCCCTTGGGAGGAACTGTGCAGGGGCAAAGCACTAAAGCTGGAAAGATTCAATTCTCCCTTCACAGAATCCCAGAATGGTTTGGGTTGGAAGGGCCCTTAAAATTCATCTCGTTCCACTCCCTGCCATGGACAGAGACAGCTCCCACTAAACCCAGCTTGTTCCAAGCCTCGGCCAACCTGGTCCCTGCTCCCAGTGACAGCAGCAAATTAAAACCATTAAGCGGACTCCTAATTCCCCCTGATGATATCTAGGATGGACAAAAGGAATTCCTGCACCTCAGCCACGAGGGACATTCACCTGTCCTGCAGTCCTGCACCTCATCCTGGCACAGACCCGGATAAAGAGTCCGGAGCACAAAATTCATGCAACAATCTCTTCATCAAAAGGTTGACCAGCCCTGGCACAGCATCCCAGGGCAGTGGTGGAGTCCC
>VZTA01025931.1:302270-327581 GCA_013398855.1 Mohoua ochrocephala | reverse complement strand
AAAAAAAAAAAACAGAGATGAGGTCTTAAATGAAGCACAGAGCCCTCTGCTGCAATTCTGCATATTCCTATTGCAGAAATAAATGATCCATCTATCCTGTCATCCTGTCTCTGGCAGCACCAGCAGGTGATGCTGTTTGGGAGGAGCACGTGAGCCTGGCAACTATTTATAATCATTCTCCTGCACATCTCCAGAATCTGCAATAATATTAAGCAAGTTGAAATGTACATCACTCCCTAATCCTTTTGGTATCCATTTATGCACCAGCTGCACATTAATTTCTTCAATCCCTTCATGATCTCACTGAACCTAATCTGTGTTTGTTCCTTTCTTTTCTCTAAAATGTGCATTTGGAGCGAGTAAATTTAAACTTCAACTTCATTAAGTATTTGAATAGGTCTTAACATCCGAATTGGGGATTTTAAAGAAATGTGCTTCCCTGAACTTAGCCTCAGCACGTACAGTCTTGCTTACCTTCCTGTACTAGCAGACTTCTGTACATCAAATTTAATGATTTTTCATTTATACAGACTTCAATGCCTGTATCTTCCTCCTCTTGAGAATATAGCCAGAAAGACTGATCTAGGAATAAATTCTCCATGCAATGATTTATAAAACCTAGGGAAAAGAAAATCCAGTTTGTTTTCTTTGCCATTTTACAGTATTACACAAAAATTTAAACTTTCAGAGAATTAGAAACTACTCCATTATTACTCAATGCACAGTGTATAAATCACAAAATTGTGTTCAGCAAGTTCCCAGAAATTGTGTGCAATTGAACACAAAATAACACACTGAACTGTTGTATGGTGAAACAACCTTACCCAGTGAGTGGTAGGTTAGAAACTTCCATATTTCTTCAAAAGTTTTAAATGTCACCACTATTAGATCTTGATCACTGTGAATAGACAGGAGTCTGGCAGAAAGCTCCTAAAAATCAAAACCAATACTTTAATTACAATTATACCAGACTTAAGCACAATTTCTCATTAGGTAACACTTAGGATAAAATATTATGCATTAAAAAGGATTTTTAAAAAATCCAGGATTTTATCTGTATGAGATGTCTGTTCTTTAACATACAGGGAGCTAAGTTTTAATCTGACTCTTTTTTTAGCAATTATATCAACAATTTCGGTGAGGTTAATTTACAGAGGAAATAAAGACCACACTGAGTGAGACTAAAGGTTTGTCTAGTTCAGAAATGTCTGTGTATGTACAATGCATATGTACAATGATATATTCAAATGTATGTATATATAGGCCAGCATATAGTAGCTCTTTCTAAGAATATCCTCCGCACAGAGTGGTTTACAGCTTGGGAACTGCCTTTGCCAGACGTGTGGGCATTAATATTAAATAGTGGAAAGGAGCTAGTTTGGGGTGGTTTTTACTTGAAATTTCTCCCTTGATCACTGTAAATTTTTTGGTTCTACAACCTCCTGGTGTAGATTACCCTCAGAGCTCTGTACACACACAAAAATGCAGCTCCTGCAACTTTGAACCTGCTTCCTGGTGTTGTCAGCCTTTATCCAGAAGAGATACTGAATAGTTATTTCTAAGTTCTTTCTTTTTTGGTTAAAACAAATATACTGAAGTACTATTTTTCTGTTTTTAAAGATGCAGTAAGATCTTTTTATCCTCGTTTGTACTGGTTCACGTTGCTAGAATAGTATTAAATTACACTTTTAACAAAGATAAGCAATGATCATAGTAAGTGGTAAGGATGGATTTTAAGTAATTCCAGAAATGCTGAAAGGGATAACTACATAAACCTGCAAATAAGTGAAAGAAAAACACATTTTGATGGATTCTATACAGCAACGGGTAATATGCAGTCTGGTTGCACTCCAGTTTGTAGCTTAAAAACAGTGCTCTCCAATGATGCTGGCTATTGCCTTTCAGGGAAATACAAAGAACTGTGGTAATTTATGAGACAAGTACCTGAATCCCTATCTCAGAGAATAAATCAAATATAAAGCTAACAGGTATAATGCTACTGTATCATTTCCCAGCATTGTACCCTTGCTGCCATCACATCAAAATTGAAATGCAGCTTGAAACAATTGAAGGACTGATCAAGAAACTGACTCTAACTCAAGGCAGCAGGGAGGAAATTCTCCCTCAAACTTTTTCTCTAATCTGAGCAAGATGGAGCTGATCCACAGCAAAATTTTAAAATATCTCTGAATTAATTCTGTTTAACTTCCATATTTTCAATTCACACAATCTGAACACATTAAAATATAGAAGTCCAACCTAGGCTTCTTCAGCAAGCATGTCTCATCACTGCTTTGATCTTCTGCATGCACCTTTCTACACTAGATTACATATTAATGAGAGCCTGAAATCTATTAATAAATTGCCAACACATGCTAAAGTATGTCAGCCTCAGGGGCTTCATGCACTGCTGAATATCAAAACAACATTCTATGGAAACTTATCATTATCAATCTTGTTTCCTTCAAAGTCTTTTCCAGTCTGTTTCTAATAAGGCCACAAATCTAGTCTATTTGTTTGCTCTTTTCCTCTGCTTTCTGATCCCATCTTCCTTCCCCCATCTCCCTCTAAACACAATCCACAGCAGAGCAGCAGGAGCACAGACTGTTTGCACAGCCCCAAAGTCAGCATCCTGCTGGTGGCGTGGTCACAACACATGAAAGGAAAATAGTGTAGAAAAACACATGTCTGAGGCAGTCAAAGCCATCACTAATTAAGATTTCAGTACTTTGGGTTGCTAGTGAAGGAGGGTGGAACTCATGGTACAGACAAAAAAAAGAGACACCAGAGGTCAAATATTGTAATTCTGATTTTTTTTTTTCAAGAGGGAGGAAGAGACTGACCTCTTTTCAAAGCAAACCTCGTTGGTTGTAGAGGACAGGTTTCCCATATACAAATAAATTAAAAATGGTAATAAAATTTGGCCAACACTTGTGTGCTATTTGAAGTTATGGCCATTTAGCCCTAGGAAGTCCATTATTTAGGCTGCTCTCCTTCAGACTTCCTCTTTGGCTTAGCAGTGAGCTTCCCAGGAAATTAGCATGCCAAATTATTCCAAGTGTCTAGAAACTGAAGTGATGAGTCAATACAAGGGCAAATTAAAATAAACCAAAAACCCATTATTTCTTCTGATGTAAATCAAAGCAGAACATATTTAAAATAAACCCCTTCAATGTCTTATTAAGCTGAGTTTATTTATTTTACAGCAATTTGATGTTCCAGTCTTTTTCAATGATTCAATATTTCTAAAGTACCTAAATGTTTTTGGGCCCCAGGAAACTGGTCACTCAAATTCAAGCACTCAGCATGTAGATGGAAATAGGACCCAAATATCTTGCAGACTATTTCAGCAGCACAGAGTGTATTATCTGAATAAATAAAACAATTTCCAAGCAATTGACTTACACTGAAAACTGTCATCACCTCCTTGCTGTCATTTTCCAGAAGACGGAGCTGCCCTCTGAGCTGCCTTTGGAGCCTGGGATCAGGACATCCACTCTTTCTTTTTACCATTGTTAACTTCAAGGAGATATCTGGAGGAGGATATCCATTTTCAGTACTACAACCTTTGTGAATCAGCTTTGGAGAACCGGAAAATCCCTCAGAATCATAGAATACACATTAAGATATATTTTTTTCAGCTTCATAGAGAGGCATACAGAAGATTGATCTACTGCATGTTTCTTTTACATTTTTATTATTCTGTAGACATAGGAGCCTAGCATGAAACAATTTTGGGAGACAACTGGTACTTATGGATGGAGAAGGAAAAAAAAGAAGAAAAAACCAAGCAGATTAGTAATTTGTTGAATTAGACAGCTCTGGGTATGCTCAGATTTCCAAATATTCCATGCATATTAAAAATTAAAGCAAGCAGATTCTGGCATCACCAAAAACCCCCTGAACAACAAAACCCACAGATAGTTCAGCATGTTACAACCCTTCATACTAATCTTAAATTCACAGCTATCTGACATGTCACCCCCAATGCTTCAGAAGGCTTTTACAAATCGAATACTGTAAAAGCTGTTTCTCAACTAAGCTGGTTGAGTAGTACCCACCAAGTTAAATGGCCCAACTAAAAGCTCACTTACATGATTTTCCCAGCACATCTGAAAGCAGCTAGATACCTATTCCCAAGCTCTCGGCATCTGTTTATGATAAGCTTTTACTACAGCTAAGGGTACAGCTCCAGCCAGCTTCTCTCAGATAAAGAGGATCTCTGATAAAGCTGCTTTCATTCTGCATTAATTCGTTAATTTAGCTCAATAACAGTAAATCATAATTTTTCAGATACCCAGATGGGCACATATAAGCCAATAATACCCAGTCGGGAAGAATTCCCATTGCCAAGTATGTAAATAGGTCACACTCCCAGAAATATGGGACTGTTGTGCATAATAAAATATTCCACCTCCTCTGAGTTTCACATTTTAATCCAGTAAAATAGATGTTTTTCACATTCTAGTCCAATATGCTGTGTCTTGATCTGTTTTCAGAGGGCTTCCTGTGAATGTGCCCAGGAGTTTCACCATGACTTGCACCTAAATTACTCATTACTTTAAGGTCAAGAAGGGTGGCTCAGAAATATAAACCTGTGTTATTGAATTACAAGATCTCTCTTTAAGATGTGGTCATATAGTCAACTGTTAGTAGAAAAAACACAAACTAGAGTCTCTGAATGTTGTTCAGATCCCTGCTAGGGAACAGAATTATCGACCTTTTCATTTTACCTGAAAACATAAAACATACTGGCACAGAGAAGACTATTACTTAAAAATTTATATGTTTGTTTTACATAATCAAATTGGTTCTGAGGTAAATATGTAACAGTAGGTACACAATCTAACTTTTATAGAGAGTTAATGTTACTGAAATAATAATTATATTGAATTAAAACAACAAAAATACAGCTGCTTCTGTCAAAAAAACGCTATAATAATGCCTTATAGAGATGAAATATGGTCTAAAACCCCATTATAATCTCCTGTCTGCTTCTGTGAGCCCTGACCCATACCACCAGTTACAAAAAAGCCAAATTCTGTACACAGCAAGACAAGCAGGTACATAAAGCACAAATAGTTTAACTAGAAATAACCATATGCCTGGGGAAGACTCTCTGCTACCGATGTGATTTGTCAGGTCAAGCCAGAGAGCAGGGAACAGCTCAGTGCTGGTTTTGATGGCATGAGAAGGGAAAAGTGCCAGGACCCTCAATTCACAGAGCCTGCCATGAGCCCCCCAGAGGTGAAGCCTACTGAACCCACTTTCTGAAGAACTGCACTCAACTGACACTTCACTGAAAATACAGCATTAAAAACAATAAAAATAGATACTTGGAAAGGCCACAACCTTTAAAAAATAAGACATTTGAAGGACTGAAACACATATGTAAAATAAGTGATGACCTTTTATTTGCTTCTCTTTTTTTTTCTTAGTCATTACAATATAGCACATAAATTATTTCTAGTTTTTATAGTAGTTACTCCCTCTTTTTATGAGAAATTCTCAACAAATCTTAGGTACAAGTTGGTCACTTCACAGCTGCCATGAAATACATTATAAACTTTACAGGAGTGATGACTGCAAATGTTGACATAGTTGAGTTGTCTCAATTAAAAAAAAAAAAGTAAGTAATGAGACAAGCAGTATGTTATAAAAATAGGATGGGAAAAAATGTCTTACCAGTTGGAAAATTCTCTGCCTGACTGGGAAGGGTCCTTGAACTGACATTCATGCATTTTTCACTTGGAGAACACTCTATTACAATAAATGAAAGGAATGGTTATGTGACTTTTCTAAGTCATATAAATCACACTGCAAAAAACCCAAAAAAATACCCCATGCTTTCAAACTATTTGATGCAGCAGATAATTACTAAGAGAAAATAACTATTTTCTCCCCTTCCTGCTATATAATTCCCAAACCCCACAAAAAGTATCTGCAGAACATTTCTTTTCTCCTGGACTGGAGGGGGAAGTTAAACCTTGATTTTGTCATTTTGATGGGAAATTTCAAGATGATGGAGAATTGGTGGAAAGACAGGTTCTCAGGAAACAGAATTCTCATTTGGGAGGGAGCAAGGGTCAGACTTCATTGTCTTTTCCCTTGCACCTATACTAAAAATGGCCCCCACTGATGCTTCAGTGGCATAAATCGCTGTGCCTTGTACCAATTCATGCATGGAGAAAAATAATCCTTCTCTTTATTTGTTGCATGTGTAATACTTGGGAGGGGGTACTGTAACATCAAATGATTTTAAGTTTCAGAAAAATAACACAAATAAGGTATGTTTTACATTAATAGTAATCTGCCTTTTTTTTCTTTTAGCCCATATTTCTTCCTGTCCTTTTGGGAATGATATATTTTCATGCTGGTAAAACACCCACTGCAACCACTTCCATTTTCTCAAGGTTCCCTGGGCAAATGCCAGTGAAGATAAGGCTTCTTATTTCTAAGAGTAAAAGTGGGAGAAGTAGATCTTTCATTTTTAGAAGAAAATTTCTGAGGCAATTTTCATGTATCCCAAGACATTATCCTATGAAGCTCTGCTTTTAAGAAAAAAACCCTGTAATATAGCAGGGCATGGTAATTTCCAAGTCTTTTGCATCTTCCCTCAAGTGCATCTCCGAATGCTACATGAACAAAGTCATGCAAATAAATAAGGATGCATAAAACAGAGTTTTCCCACCTCCCAAAGAAAGGAAGCAAGCAGTAAAACCATTGTCTTTAAGGTTTATTACTAGCACACACTCAAATTAGAAATTGAAATCCCCAAACACTTTAGTTTTGTAGGGTTTTAGTTGGATGTTTGACAGAAGCATTGGGGTTGAGGTTTTATTTATTTTCTTAATATGGACTATATGATGTTTGTTTTTAAATAGAAATTTGATAGTAAGCTCACTGCAGAGCAGGCTGACTATGTTCAGGAAACATTCTAAATTTGAGTTCCCCAGAGCTTCTGGAACCATACTTACCTACAGTTCTGCTTTTTCTGGTTTTAGTCAGGATTACAAACACAGAAGTTGTCAAAACTTTGACAACACGTCAAAATCAATCACTTTGATAATCATTTAATAGTTGACAAGGACAATAAATTAGCATATATTTTTGATATGTGAACTTGCCATCACTATTATTGTGATATTACCAGCTATAAATTTCCTTGAAAGGTACTTATCAAGACATTAACATTCATTTCTGTGACTTTTAGGCAAAGGCTATGAGCGAGCATTTTGATTACTCATCAGAGTTTAATTTAAAATAATAGTTTGCTGTTAAATTTGAGTAAAAGTGTAAGATTTACTATAAATACATTTTAAATATATTTAAACTGTTTAAAGTACTATAATTAGGTTCAAAAACTCAATATGAACTCCTACTTAGTGGAATGGCTTGCATACTTCTTAGAAAGCTAAAAAGCAACTTTATATTGCCCTGAGATGTTTGTACCTGGTCTTTGATGTCAGAAGTGTTGTGGTTGTGAACAGAAAGACATTGTGCAGGTCACAGGACACATACTTTAAAATGAAATAATTTTTGTCCATGGTTGTTTGAAGTATTTTCACGTTCAGAAAGCTCTTGAGCCTAGTGTAAAGTAAGAGCCTGGCCATAGCCACCTACCTATGTCACTCCACCCCCCCACCCAAAAGGTACTTCTGACTTGCATGATTTTACTGCATGAAGTACATTTTCATTTGTGCAGAGACAGTACTACACCTCTGATAAAAAAAGGAACTAAAAAATATTAAAACAGAAACATGCAATTTAACTTAGTTTCTGAATCTTACAAACATAGTAAAAAGTGCTAGACAAAGAATTTATGTTTCAGTACTCTTGCTCTTGGGTTCCAGTAATTTTCGTCTCCTCTTATCTTACTAAAAGATAATCCATTTGTCTGCCTCAAGTGAATTTCAGTGTAGATTGTTCAATAGTCCAATCTATGCAGTGTTTCTATAGAGGAAATATAGCTGCTTGTTGTATTTCAAAAAAAAGCCCATCTGGGTTCTGTGATTCTGTGAAAAACACCTGACAGTTCTCAGCTTGTGCACCATTCAAAGAACAGTAATTCAGGCACAAAGAGAAGTCGGGAGCAGAGGCACCAGGATGTATTGTATGAGGTCTCACCCATTTGTTCTTGCAACGTGCCCATCCCGACTCCATCCCTGACAGCGCTGATGGCAGCACTGCTCTCCACATGTTTGCAGTCACACCTGCACATTCCCTGCTCTGCTTCTTTCCTCTCCAAATTCCTGTCTTGCTCTCCCTCCAGAGCAGGGATGATGCCATTAGTGCTGAGCATGGATGTGCCACCCATCACTGCCAAACTCTCCATAATCTGAAGTTCCTCACAGTGATGCAGTTAACATCATCAACAACCTGGAAGGGAAAAAAAATCAATAATTTTTTTTTTTCCAAAAGCATCAGAAAAGATGAACATGTTCAAGAGCTATCCCTCTCCTGCAGGAATTATTTTTAATTGTAATATGGATTAAAGAATTTGCTATAGGCTTCTTTCAGAGGAACCGTTGTGTAACACCCAAATTTATCCCAGAAAAAGCTCCTGCAATGAGGTGGCATCACTCCTTTAGCAACAAAGTAATAGACTTGGCTAACAGCAACAATCCAAGGCCTGAAGTGAAATGTACTTGTGCCCACTGCTAATTATTCATTCTTGGCCAGCTATAAAGCAGAGCCTCCAAGGGATAACATCATTCACATTAACAGAGGAATTGCAGGGGAAAAACATCATTTTCTAAAGGTGACAAGAATGGAACAAGTACTGCATGCTGAATTCAAACAACAAAGAAGGTTTATATAAATTCAGCTAAAGAACGAATCCTCCACAGGAACCCACTGTTCAGGAAGGCTGGCATGCAAGGATCCAAGTACTACTTTGCAGCAAAGCAGAAAAATGAAGCTCTACTGAAGCTAGAGGCTGAGTCTGGCAGCAAGACTCCATTTGGCATGATCAGGAAGAAGGAATAGAAATGGAAGTAGAGCACAAGTAGTTGCAAGCTTCACTGCTCCCTCCAGTCACTGAGGTGAGACATCCTGCAATCCCATTTCTTGGGCACAAGCTACTGCAGCGTGAGGAAGATGCAGCCGGACCACCAGCCCAAGCATCCACGAAGGACATCGCTCACAGAGCCAGCACATGCCCACTGATATTTACACCCTTTTCCTCAGTGGGCTTTCACATGTGTCTGAGTGATTTCATAAAGCCACAGGATAGATTTTGCTTTAGCCCTGTCATTTGGATTTAATCTGAATTCCTCTGTGTTTACTCCAGCCATACTCATTAATGAGCTACATTCATGATGAGCTTGCAATCTTCATGAAATTTCATCTCACTTGTTTTCCAGCAGAAACTGGTTAAATCTGAAGCTGTAGGTGAAAGATGTACTTCTGCTCTGCTAAAGCCTCAGACTAGTGCCTGGTCACTTATGATCCGCCTTCAGTCTGGTCAAGAAATGTCTCGCTTCTCCATTTACCATGCTGTGGGGTGTCCCAAAGCACATGGTTCTGGCTTTTGTCTTCACAACCCTGCCTTCCAACACTTCTTGCCTTCCAAGCTTCACATCATGGATCCCTAAACAGGAGCAAACCAAGTACCAATGTGAACAGCACAACAGCTGCCAGCAGCCTGCCAGGGTGGGCAGGTACATGGGACAAGGCAGGATCTGTCTGCACAACTTTCATGCTCCTTTACAGTCATTGAAACCTTTACCCCAAATGAGCACTTCTTGAAAAAACAGTAACTATATATAGACAGAGGCAAGTTATGCAATTATAGAAAATTAATGAGGTATAGTTACAGGTTGTACGACCAGCTCAGAGAATTAAATCCTAACCATATCTACCACAAGTTAATGAAGTATGAAGAAATCTAGGCTGGATTTTGCTTTAATGTTTTCATTGTCCCATTTTGCCATTGATTCAAAAGTGCCTATCAGAGTGCTGAGGCTGATTTTCAAAAGATGCTTTTGGTGCTGCATCACAGTTCTCCATACAAAGCTATCAGTAAAAATTCATATACACACCTATGAAACACAGGTAGTAACTCAAACACAAGTAATTTTTATGCTTTCTCTCACAAAAGAACATTTTTACTAACACGTTTGGTTGACACTGAAGAACTGCCTATCAGACTTGATGACCTAGTTACAAATGATTAAAAATACAGGCCTGCCAAAGGACAAACTCACTTTGCCAGGGATATGTTTTTCCATTTACATAGCTGATCTTTTCCTCAAAGTAATGACAGTAGCTAACACCATTCTTTTATTTACTGTACCAGGATTATACATAATGCATTCCAACTTTCACACTTAAAAATTAAATACTTTTCTGCATATATTTTGTAAATACTAGTATCTCCCATTGATGAAGATGTAAATACTTTGGTATTGATGATAATTTAATTGCAAAGGTGGTTGTTTAAATTACATTGTTCTATGAATCCAAAGCCAGTTGTTATTTTTAGATCAGGATTACCCTTAATCCCAGAAATGAAATTCAGTGTTCAGATTATTAATTTTTTCCATAAGCTCCTATCCACAAGCAAAAATACCATCCTGCACAAAATTTAGGAAAATAAATATACTCTGACTTGAATTATTAGAATTCAGTTGAACTGGAGAAGAGATACCAATAAATTTTTCATGTCTTCTGCATCAGCTTATGCTGGTAAGGGTAACATATATTCAGGTCCGTGAATGAACTTAGAAAGCTTGGTGCTGAAAGAGCAAGTAGGACATCTGAACAAATCAAAATGGATATAATCTGTTTAAGAAGATTCAGTCATATTATCCCAGAGCCTAAACCAAGGGGGAAAAATCCAAATGAGTGAAAGAAAAGCAAAACAGGTATGTTCCTATGTATGTTTTCTCTTGGTTCTTCCAAGATGCACAGAAGAAAAACTCAGATCTCAAACACATTTAGCAGTCATGTTCTCCTCCACAGATTCCTTTTCCATTTTTAATGTTTGCCTTAACTACCAAATGCGGCTTTGTGTAAGTACTGAGAACAAGTTGGTAAACTTTCCTGTAGCCAGGCCCCTTGTCTACCTAGGCCCCTTTGAACATTTATCTGGCATCTAAATGTATCCTAAGCGACACAAATTGGGTCCCAAGTGACAAAGATTTCATAGACATTTACACTACATCTCTGTACTTTTATTATTTGCCTTTAACTATCATGTAAGTACCCCAAGAAGTAAAACTCTAACACATAAGCAGTGCTACGGTATAATTATCCTATTTATTATGCTGGTGCTTTCTCAATTATTAAACTGTTCCAGCACAAATTAAAGCAGATTTAATGGCACAAAACCAGAGAAAAACATTCATCCAATATAAAACAGCTTTAGAGAATATTGAACTGCAGTGCTTGAGTCACTCTCATTATTACAGATTTTTTCATAAACCTATAATGCTAGTAAGTACCATGGTAAGTTAGCAACTATTTGTTGATAGCAATAAATACAAGATTAAGATCTTCAAGATTCAAGATCTAGCACTCACCATATAAAGTTTGTCTTCCCTAACTAGTTCTTACAATCTACATTTATGTGTAGATTATGTGTAGTAAGTATTTTATTCATAATTTAGATAAAATTATTTTTCTCATGCTCTTTGAGGCTTGACCAAAAAATTCCTATTTGGTGCAGGATGTTGGCCATAAACCTTAATGATCTTCCTGTTTTTCTGAACCCAGAGCCAACCTCTACTCAAAATAAAAGCCATGCAGGCAAGATGTGGCACTCCCCACTGCTCAGGGGGACCCTCAGTTTCTGAGGCAGCAGAGAGAGTAAGGAGAGGCAGACACTGGGCAGCTCAACACCTTGAGTGCCACTGGGTGCACTGCTGTCCTCCCTCCCTGTGGCCCGAGCTCTCCGGACACTGGGAGTGCATCCAGTGGCTCTGTGTGCTGCCCCACAGCCCTGTCCAGGCTTGTGAGGCTCAGAAGGTCACCCCACCTTCCCTGTCCCTTCTCAGGGCACAGCAGGCAGGAAAGGTCTGCATCCAACAGCTGTTGAACATCAGGTGGAAATGAGACAATATTTTTCCTACTGGAAGTCAAATAGAATAATTCCTTTATCATGCTGCTTCCTTTTTACAGAGTGTTTTCAAAGCACAGCTAACCAGAAAGAAAACATATAGCTTGGCATTTTCCATGTAGGCTGAGGGTTGTTTTTGCTCACTTGGCTTTTGTTATTATTTTAGGAGGCATTGCGGATGACAGGAACATTCTCTCCCACCAATGCATCCCCATTTAAAGGGTGTTGAAGGAAAAACCAATTACATTGAACCAGATTCTCTCTCTCCCTCTTAAGGTATATTTCTGAGACTAGGGCCCATAATATAAAAATGGGCTTTATTCAAATTAGTTTCCTAAAACCTGTATGCAATACAATATTTCTTTCATTCATCATCTTCCCTCTAGGAGCCTCAGGACAATGTACTAATTACTTACTAAAGACCTCAGTCTTGCAACTATACTGCCCTGAGTTAATCTAGGTCATTTTCCCAAACTGATGCTAGAGTAGTTATTTTATTCCTTCTTCCCAGTTTCAATTAACATTTCACATCTTCTGTATGAGGCTACAAACATCTTAAAGCCAAGGTCATCATAAACTTTTTCCTCAGAGAGTAAATCACAGTCCTGATCTCTATGAAATTCAGTCACAGGCATGAATATAAGAGGAAAAAAAAAATCCATATAGGCAACACTTAATTTTTATGTATTACACAGAAAGGTAAAGGAAATCCATAATCAGGGTAAACAAACTTAGGAACCTGAGTACTTTCCAAAAATGGAAGATTGACTCCCTTATCACTGAAGTAACTTTAGGTTAGTTAGCAATTCTCAGTAAACAATGTTGCAAGCAGAATCATTGTTCACAGCTGGTCTACAAAAAAAAAAAAAGCCCTAGCAAGCTTCAAAAATGCAATAGATTCCTTTAAAAGCTTTAACCCTCTCTTATGATTCGTTTTCTTTATATCTCAGTAGCACTGAAATATATTTTCCATCCTCAACACAGCTCTGAAAGCACCATAAGTCCAAAATTTCCAAGTTTAGATATGGAAAACTGGAGACAAAAATCCACGCTCTTGTAACTGCTTAAAAATAAGCATAAACTCTAGGAGTGCTTTAAAACAAAAATCAGATCACTGTTAGGAAACTATAAAAGGCATCTGTGAATCTCAGTACTTCATTCTGAGTGCTAGATGTGACAGAATTTGGCCTGTGGCAGCTAATGCAGAGGAATAAAGCAGGAGCTGTTGCTACTGAATCACAGCTCAGCTCACACAACACTACCTAGAAGAGGGAAACAGAGCAGCACAGAAAATCCCAGCAGGTTCTCCTAACTGTGACAGATCAGATTTACACATATTTTCCAGTAATTTCATTATGGACACACCAAAGAACAGAACAATACTGAAATTACCCCTGTTTAACTGGCAGCAAGTCTAACACATTGACAATAAATCTACAGTTGAATATCAGACCACAAGTACCTTAAACAGAGCAAAAGAGGGAGATGCAGACATAGAGCACAGGACTTCTCCTACCTTTTCCAGGTCTGATTCACTGTAACACACTGGTAAAGAGCAGGCAGATCCCTGCCTTCCTCAGCTCTGCTCAAAACTGACTCCAGCACAGCTCTTCCTGTTTGACCTTCTTATCTTTCCTGTTGATTGCACAGCCAGGCTTGGATGTGGCAAGTACAAAAAGTTGTGTATTAACCAATACTGTTAATTCCAAAACTTTCTTTTTTTTTTTTTTTTTTAAGAAAGAAGCATTCCTGAGCATGGAGTTGAGCTACTAAAGTTCATTTTGCAAAGCAGAAATGCATCAAGTGTGCTGGAAGGTTCATTCACACACTCCAGCTTTTCAAAGCAATAATTCATTGTGGCATTTTGCATTGGTGGCTAAAGGGCTCCAAGGGACACATCCAGGCCATTGTGTTAAAAATGCATTGTTCAGAAAAAAGTAACAAACAGTCCTTCAGATATAGTATAGGGCTTTGTCAACCCTTTGCTTTTGATTGCAAAATTAGATTACTTGCTATCATTCCAGCTGCCAAAAACACTGCTGAAAAATTGTTTGACAAAAAATTTATGCCAATACGCTCAGGTTTAAATTCAGAAGTGCATTGTTTAGGAGATCTATCATGCACTATGCCTCATTAAATATCAGTTTGGGGAGTTGAACAAGACTGTTGTGGAGAGCACACAGGGTTTATCTCCTGTGTAACAAGACTGATCCATGTGCCATATCCTAAATGACCCACAAAACCACTGGGGCTTGAGGTGATGGGCCGTCCCCACTGCACTGCTGCCCTCCTACAGCTCTTGCCAGCAGGAGTACCAAAACCAGACCCTTCAGATGCCTTTGAGACCTTAGTTATGACTCCTGCCAATCCATCTCAAGGAACATGAACTTAAGAGTTGTTTCTAAACATTAGAAATTAGGTATTAATTATAAACCACACTCTCATTTACCTTACTTCATCCCATCACACCACATAAACGTGCATCATAAATGCTACTTCACGCTGATTGGTCAATCTGTTCCTGCAGTGTGCTTGGGAACTCTCCATCTTCTCAGAAATTATGAAGTTGGAAGGTACTCAAGCAATTGTGTACATCACAACCAACCAATCATCCCAGGGGGAATTAATTTGATATTGCACTATAATGCAGTACACAAAGCATGCCACTTCAGGAGTAATTAATTTATGAAGCAACTGTGCCAACTGCATGAAATACTACATTTCTGTCACCACTCTACTGACTAATTTTCCATGAGTTTCATGAATGTCTAAGTCTTTTCATCACATTTATTTTATATTTATAGTTAACGTTAATATTTGGTTACATATTATAACATCAGTTCTTTTTTTTTTAAGTGATTCAAAGTTTTGAAAAAAGAGTCATCTAAGCCTATATTTTCCCCAATGGATAATAATTTTTCAGTTTCTGTTTCTGGTCCCAATCATTGTAGAATCTACCACTGGTTGGTATGTTCCTAAAATCTCAAAAGATACAACTAATTTTTATTTTAGAGTACTGAAATTTGGAGAGATGCAACTCACTTCAAGAAATGTGTAACAAAATAGCACCAACTGAACTCCTGGCTCCTTAGCTCCCTTTTCCACACCTGCTTAGGGATCATAAAATAGTTTTGGTTGGAAGGGACCTTTAAAAGTCATCTAATTCAACTCCTCCCTGCAATCTTCAACTAGATCAGAAATCTTCAGCTTCCTCTATGATTTTACTCTGAAGTAATGCTCCATGGTATTTCATCACACCACACCCAGTACTCCAGTTCTTGGTGGTGTACTGGGACATGTAGTTCAGGTGGAAACAAGGAAATTTTCAGCTTTAAGGTAATGACATCAAAAGTTGGCCCTGGACTTCCCGTTGTCTTACTGGAACAGTACTAAACTGCTGTACAAAAATCTAAGTGAATAACCTTATTGGACAACTGCTCTCACAAAATAACTCCAGAGACCAATATATTTTAGCAAACAGGAAAAAAACAGCGGTAGCATGGATTGGTTTCCATGTTAGTAACCACATCCCTTATACTACATTTTAATTACTATGAATTGTGCTACCCGTTTCAGGTTTCCTTTTGCTAAAAATAGGCTTCTAAGTTGTTTCTTCTAGTCAATTCTTTCACTAATAAAATTACATGAAGACTTAATGGCCCTGTTTATATTGGGTTGCCCCGTTTTTTTCAGAATTATTAAAAGAAGCTGACGGGAGGCTGGGGAGGACACTGGGTGTTGATACAAGACACTTCCTCTAATTGTCTCTCTCAGGCATTGCTTTTCATCATCCTGTTTGTCTGCCCTTCTGCAGCTGCATGTTTGTTTAACCATTTTTCACTTCAGCTGCTTGTTTTAGGGAAAACAACACATTTAATATTAAGGCCAACTTACACCTCCCAGTATAACTATTGTTCCATCACAGTTGGGGAAATACCTATGAAGGAACAGCCCACTGCCAAAGGGACTAACTCTAACTTGTTAAAATATAACAAGCATAGCTCATTTGATTATTCATTGGTAACTGACAGAAATATCAGTTTTAGGTGAGATGGGGTCTTTCTACACATTTTACTAAACTCCTGTCTGATCTCTTTCATCCCAAGTCCAATAAATGTTAACAAGCTTATTTCCCCTTGCTGGAACCAATCACGAAAAGATCCTCTTTGTGCCATGTTTTGCTGAAATTAGCATTCTCCACTACTTACATCTAGCACAACAAATTCGAAATCACTCAAGATACTGACTGCTTTCTTGGCTAAATTAGTCTCTGTCGGTTCCTCTTTCATCTAGTAATTGAGGTACACCCACTTAAAAAGAAATATAATGTAATACAATCTGTTCTGCAAAGTTCACAAAGAAATATCAACTGAGCCCCTAGATGTGAAAACCATTCAGCTTGAAGTACTAACTCACAGAGGCAGCATTTTAGCAAACGTACCCAATTACATTAATGCTAGCCAGATTATCAGCACGCATGGATATTGGCTGCGTTATGTTCATGCTATGATTACACACAACTTCCACAGAAATAGGTTCAGCCATATGTTTCCTTTTGATCAGCATGTTATCTCTCCACAGCAACTGCACACAGAACTAGCTAAAGTGCTTTCTTCTCGTCTCCTGTCATCTTTGCATTTGCTTGCTCGAAACCCAGATAGCTTTACTTCCCCACAGGACTTGAAAAAACAGCACCCCAGCTCCATGGCCAGGTTCAGAAAGGAAAAACAGAAAACATGCAAAGAAAAATATACTGCCATCCATCTGTACGGAAATGCTGTCGCCTTGTAGTCTGCAGGAGAATGCTGAGTCAAAACATCCAGCTGTTACACCACTCACACAGCTCCTAAGCTACTTACACAGCCCACTACATGATGGCTAAGTTTGCTTACAATTACCAAATGCTAATAATAGATGTTACTGAGCTTGTTATTCCTGAGCACAAGCAAGACCATGGTACACACCTGACAGAGCTTCCTCCCAAGTTCAGCAGCTCCCAGGAGCCAAAGAGCCACTTTTAGCTGCAGACCAAAAAGCCAACATGCTCCTACCAAGGAAGCCCATATTCAAATCTCAGTAGGCAAAAAGGGATCCAGTCATAACTGGATTCACAATTCCATCTCAGCCATGACATGGATCATGGGCCTTCCCAGAGAAGAGAAAGAGAAAGCTTCTAGAAGAGTCTCATTAGCTCAGAATAAAAATTGCAATTATCACTTACCACTTAGAATCACTAATACTTAGATAAATTATTTCATTCCTGTACTTTCTGACTCAGCAGAATTTATTTTCTGCCCCACAGGGACAACAGTCTCCCCAAATCAAGCACAAACTTTGGAGTTCCATGCAGCACAGAAAGCTTTTATTTCTCAATCACCCCAAACCAAATACACTGAGACAGTTTGTATTCACAAGCATCAGCATAGGAAATGAGCTTTGCCTATTTTTCTTTCATCTTGCAAGTGGAATTAAATTCCTCTTATCTACTGGAATTAACAAACCACTTGGCAAATAGAGCCTCTAAAAGATGCAAGTATCAAGAAATTAGAAAATATATGTTGACATGGAAACAATAATTCTGTTCCTCTACAAACCTCCAACTATTAAAAGGGGAAAAATAAAATCTATATTCCAGGCATTTTATACTTAAACTCCCACAGAACACCCTTTTAAAAAAAAAAATACTTTTTTACCTTTGGCAGGCTAAATTCCCACCTTTCACAGCATTGCAGGGGAATTAAAGGAAAAAGAAGTACTTCCTTTTATAGTTAGGTGAACTGATTTTTAATTAAAGGTTAACTATTTTCAGCTGCTTCTAGTTTGCAGGTAGAAATAAGAGTTTATTCGTAAGGAAATCTTCTTACAGGTAGCCAGGAAATAATTACACAATCATCTATTGAGTAGAGATTATCTATTATGTTGTTCAAGTGGATTTGCTATCTCTTTTCCTTCAGAGGACTCTTTTCACAGTCACACGTCCATCGAGGTTGGAGGAGACCGTCAAGACCGTCTAGTCCTACGTTAAGCATTTAGAAAAGGGCACCACTCCAGGCTTTCTCCCAGAATGAGATTTCTTGCTGAGGTTGTCACAGCTTTTCTGCTGTCTTTTAAAGCAGAGAAAACTATGTCAGTATATCTAAAACTGTTTATTCTGAGGAGTGGAGTAGAAAGCCACAGTTCCTTGATCTTAAAAAAGAAGGGGGAGGAGCAGCAGCAATGAATATTTAGTTCTGCTTCAATTCCTTCTCCCTTCTGAGGATTTGCATAAATGTGTACTATTTGAAATGTATTTTTATATTTCTATATACATATTCAAACTCTTTTCTTTACTAGCATGCCAGAACACTTCTGGGATGGATAAAAAGACTTTCAAGAAAGAAGCACTTACAATCCTTAGCCATACATTGAAACATTTAATTTGCAGAAGTGAAATTTTACCCATCTGTTTGGTGATTCTGCTTAGTGCTAAAAAGTGCAGGGCCATGGAAATTTATTTATGGGAGCTTGAATATATGTGGAATACAGACATCTCCTGAGCTAGTTTTGGCATTGAGAAACTAAATTTTTACTTCCTTAGGCATTCGAAAAGTGGTGAAAAGATATTTCAAGATGGATTCAGTAGAAATGAAGGCTTGCTTTTGCCTCTCCTAATGCTCTATGGAAGAATATGTCTGAAGGAATATCTGGAAGACCAAAACCAACAGATAGCCACCAGGATAGAATTGATCATAGAATTTCAATTTATCATCCTATAAGCTTTGTTCCATTCACTAGATGCAACTTGGTTTAGTGTCAGTAGTTTTCCCTTTGATCAAGGTAGCCCAAAATAGTATCTTCCTATAGTTCAGGATTAACATCTCCAGCCACCAAAATGTCTACAGTAGAGAAAATCCTGCAGTGATAATTTTGGCTTCAACAAATAACTATAAAAGTCTGCCTTCATATAAAACTAGCAAAATAATTGGAATTTTTCCAAATTACTGCTGCCCTCTAGTTGAGACCTGAAGAAGGGTTCACGTGTCCATTTTTTGCAGCTCTATCTGTAGACCTAAGTTATAACTTCTAGCAACAACTTTCCTCTCACATTCATCGTTTGAGACCATTTGGCCACAGGTACCAGAACTCAGTATATTAAAAGGTGTTTATAAACATAACAAGCACAACACTTTCTCCTTAAGTAACCAGCCTTGTATGCTTGAGACAGTATTTCTTAGAAGAAGAATAAAATCTTTAAAAGGTATAGTGCAACCCACAGTCTTGAGAAATATGAGAAAAGATTTTTTATTTATCAGAGAAAATCTGAGACACAGTGGAACTTTTGTCAATATGGACCTGAAAATCATGAAAACTCTAGATTTTCCTGTCTGAAGTCTGGCCTTGGAACCATCTTACAATTCTATTTATGGACCTTTGATTAAATCAACAGTACTTGCACTGGCCACCACAGACAATAATGATGTGAAGGTGTGAATGTGTGGGGGCATGCTATAAAAAGATTCCTACTAAGTTTAAGGCTATGCAGCTAAACCCAAAAATTTTAATAAGCATTAACACATTCTGCACTCACTCCATCAAATGCATAGCATGTGTCATGTCCTGAATTATATTCAGTGATATTTTTTCCACTTTTTCCCGTGTTCGGAGGAAAAAAAAAATTATGTTTCCATTCCTTTTTCTTTTTTCTAGTTGACATCTGTGCATACGCTATCCACAGTCCCCACGTAAACTTTTAAGTTCTCTTTTAGGTAGGCTTGGTCCAGGCCTTTTCATACAGACTGGGACCTTCCCCTAGTGCAGCCTGGAAAGCAGCACTGACAGTACAGGACAGCTTTGATGCAGCTGAGGGCACGGAGAGAAGTATCAGTCACAGCTGCATTTTTCTAGGGCCTGATGTCTCAGGAATGTTCACTGCCAGCGTGGGCTGGAAGTTCCTGTAAACTGTCACACATCTTCCCAGGCAAAGCCTCACTTACAGGCAGCGCTACATGAGAATTTCATCACCTCAGAAGAGTTTATATTCTGCTGGCATGAGGCTGTATTGTATGGGTTTTTTACATAAGAACAGTGTTAGATATGCAGTGTAGGATAAGGAATGGGAAATCAACACACATCAGCCTGGGCTGCAAAACAGAGTCAAATTGACTCAGGGCCAATGGACTGTAATATCATCCACTTCAAGGGAGAAGCTGTAGTTTCACATAAAGAGTAGTTTTCCAAGGAGTCACATTTGCAGGGGATCACAATATGCTTAATAAGCATTAACCTCTCTGCAACAAAAGGGACCATATTGTGCTGCTTCTTGTTTACTACAGAAAGCACAACATTATTTACATGTTTACTGTCATAAGTACTGATATCAGTGGTTACACAGACTGTGTAACACTGCACTAAAATCCTTGCAAGCTTCATCTGCCATTCCCAAATTAAAATTAAATTTTTGCCAATGTTTTTTGCGAGTGTAGTGACTTTTATACTATTCGTGCTTTGTTTTGGCTCTTCCCCAAGGCCTTCTCTGTATTTGTATTTCTGCACATTTCATTGTTGTAACCTGGGAGTTTGTCATCCTTGTGTATGAATTCTATAGGGATGCTCCTCATTACCTGCTAGACTTCCTGTCATGTGCAGCAGCCTGCGATACTAAAATTTATTTGTTCTGACCAACTTTCCAAAAGCTGACTGCTGACATGAGAGAACAGTCCTTGATTGTGTCACTGTAACAAAGATTTCTTTCATCCTCGGCCATTGTTCCCTTTGATGTTATTTCACGGTTTCTGTTTTCAAAGTTTGCCTGGGAGTTTTATTTGACCTACTGATCATAATGCATTTAGGTTTGTAATGGGTAATGGATGTCTAAGTTATAGCTGCTGAAGCAGTGTTTATATTCTTCCCACGGTGTGAGAGGAGCTCTGTATGAAAGTTATTACTGACATCTTGATAGTGCAACTCAGACAGATATCTTAATATAGTGCCACGTTATTATTTCATTACGGCTGCTTCACACCAATTCCCTATTTATCCACACATGTGCTTCTGGCTCAGTGAGTAGCTGGCAGTTTATTCCCACACCCAGAATCTCATTTTAAGATCCCAGGCTGTTACTCTTCTTGGACTTCAGACTTGCCTTATATTTTATTTAACTATCAATGTCATTCCAATACAACAAACGCAGTAAGTTGGTGGAGAGGTAACTGCTGTCATTGGTTGCAAAAACAAGTGTGGCTTGTTTTGGCAACTGCCCCAGTACCAGTAATTCTGTGATACAGTAGTTTTAATGTCAAAAAGCTCATAACTCGATGTGGAATTAGTAATAAAATTAGAGAAGTTCAAGTCTAGTTACAGGACTGTAACCCAGGCAAAGTAGCCCAGCCCTGAATTCCTAAGAGATATATGACACCAGAAAAATAAAAGTAGAAATGTCTTTAGCACACAGATGTTTAGGGAGCTTTCTTCACACAAAAGAGAATCAGTAAAAAGCAAAAGAGGGGTCATGACGGCATGTCATGTCAGGTTCTTAATCTTCTGTGATACAAAAGAATTTCTATTTTTGAATTAATAGGAAAATTACATATTTCTGTAAATTTATGGAACGCTTTTGAAGGATAATTTGTCATTTAAAACATAAGCACTTCAAAATACATTACTATAAATTGCAAGATTTCTTTTGTCTTCCAGAAGATATAATGGCTGTCAAAAGACAGCAGCTTAGAGTGAAAATCAGCCTATCAAGTAGATTTCAGGTTAAAAAGTAAAATTACCAAAGATTCTTAGGAGCTTAAACTCAATTTTCAGGACTATACAATAGAACTTAATGGCATGAAATACAGAGCTGCACAGAGAGATTTTTAAAAGCAGGTCTAATTTATGCAATTTTTTTCTGATTTTTTTTTTTTTACATGAGATATCTATTTAGGACATTTTCAGAAGGGTTTTAACAACTAATAGCACAGCTGGCACAAACTAATTGTTCTTTTAAGTTTCACTCCAAGTTGCTATTTGACCTGAAAATCTTGTGATACTGTGTCAGCTTTGAACATGAAGCCAAGGGAAAAGTTCACCAATTTAAACAGCTGCTTGGATTTGTAGTCTTCTACAGTCTGGATTAGCACGTAAATCACTTCTGGAAACTGGATGGATGATGGTTTTTGTCACAATTTTTTATTTTGTTTGGTGGTGGTTGTTGTTGTTGTTGTTTGGGTTTTGTTTGTTTGTTTGTTTATTTGGGTTGGTTTGTTTTGTCAGGTTTTTTTGGAAGAGGCAAAGGTTCTAGTTCCCCTCCCTCTTGCTGGACCCTTCATCACTGAGATACTTTTAAAATATGACCCCTCTCATATGGCAATGACCTAAAAAACTTTGCAGACAAATAATCAAATAAAAGTAATAATTTTATTGTCCTGGTTTAAGCTCCTCAAAAAAAAAAAAAAAATCAGTGCTCTTAAAATAATTCAGGATGACACTGAGGACATGAAGGAAGAAACAGGATCATCGGGTTTGCCAAGTGCCAATTCAATTCCCAGTAATGACAGAAGTGGTGCAAAGTGCTGACAGGTCAAAGGCTGACATTTCAGCCTTCTTTGCAGTAGCTGGACAAGCTGATTGCTTTCAAAAATGAAAATCAAGAGATGACTGCCCACTAGCCTGAGACTGGTAACAAGAGGCTGAATATTGCAGTGCCCGAAAGAGTGTATCTGCCCATTATTGGGATGGATCGTTGTCCTGAAAGATTTATTTCCTCTGTGAGGCTGGGTGCTCAGTTGAAATTGTTCAGTATAAGCCTTCTTGCCAACTCTTTCTGGATGGTTTCACTTTGACCGTGAAGCCAACAATTCCACCACAAGGGTTGGTTTTGCTACCAACCCTTTCAAGGCCAACTTCTCAGAGAAAGATACAATGTCTTTCTGGGGAGCAAGGAAAACATCCAAAATCCAAAAGAATTCAGAATAAACTCCAGCAACTACTTTTGCCATAGACCAATCATGCACTGAACTGCGACATCTTCCCAAGTAATGCTTGTGTCATCTGTGTCATCCATGATACTGAACTATCTTCCAAAGTCATTGAGGCAGGGCTTTTCCTGGATAAGCTTGGAGAAGTCCTTTTTTAGACAGCAGACTTTTAAAGTGATGATTACTCCCTGGTTCATTGGTTGGAGTAATGGGGTCTTA
This sequence comes from Mohoua ochrocephala, assembly GCA_013398855.1. Lineage (NCBI taxonomy): Eukaryota > Metazoa > Chordata > Aves > Passeriformes > Acanthizidae > Mohoua > Mohoua ochrocephala. The sequence continues at coordinate 304,358 of VZTA01025931.1, read as the reverse complement.
CCAGTAGCAGACTATGACTTTTCCATTGGGTCACGGGAGCTCTTAATCAAGCGTGTGGCATTACCCTAAACAAGGAGAAATTGGAAGTCCATGGCCTGTTTCTCACAGTGTTCCCCAAGATCTGGCACCATGTAGGCACTTTGAGCATTTGTGTAGTAACTTGGACCTTTCCGTTTTCTCTATGACTTTTAGGAAAACCTTCCGAAAACCCCTCGTGGCCCTAGGGTTCTCACTGCAATGAATTATGAAAGGCCTTAGCATGCATTCTCCTTTTGCACTGCCACCCAGCAGAAGAGTCAAACTGTCTTTTAGCAGCCTTCAAGCCCAAGGCAGTTTCCTCTTCATTACCTCCAATATGGATTGTACACCCACCACGTTCAAGACAAGAGTTCTGTCTAATTTAGCTTTTAAAGCAACACTTATGCATAGCCACAGGGTTACTAACATCACTCAGAGATTGCCTTGAACTCACGATGATTATTATACGCAAAGACACTTCATGATTAAAATCAAAATTGATGATCAAACAATAAAACTCCAGAACAAATGACAGAAAGTGATAGATAGCAGCATGGTACTGAAGTTACGAGTCACCCATTTTAAGGAATGACTAACTAGAGTAGGAGTGAAGGGTGGAATCTGATAGAGCAGTGTAAATTCATAAGTGACACAGAGAAAGTGAACAGGGAATTATATGTTTGCTTTCTCTTTTACTACAAGAATGAGCAGGTATCAAGTAAAAATAGCAAACAGCAGGTTCAAAACAACAGCAGATAGTTCTTCACACCAGACAGTTTGGCTGTGAAATTCCTTGCACGGGATGCTGTAGTTGTTTGAAACGTGCATGGGTTCAAGCTACAACTGGACAAGACAACACAAGAAAATCCATGGAAGGTTCTTCCAAACAAGGAACACACATCTGGCTCAGGAAATCCCCTGAGCAGATACCCACCGATGGTGGCTGTCAGGAATGGGATACTTGTTTGTCTTGTCTGATCCTACGGCTGCTTGGATTGCAGGTCCACATTCTTCCTGATGGCAGTGATTATGTCCAGGGGCTCCCCATCCACATCAGACAAATGACATAAGAGCCATAAGGTACTGCTACACTCACACAGGGACCATGATTCTCTATCAAATCGTGACGTGTAAGCACTGCTGCAGAGCTCATCTCATTTCAGTTTCAGGTGTAGGTTGGGAAAGCTGTGTAGGTTTTATGCTTACAACTACTAATTAGGTTATAACTTTTAAACAACTGTCAGTGGAACAGAGCGTAATCAGCAGACTGATATTAACACAAAGCGAGTCTTCACACCCCTGTTTCCTCACGCTCTTACTGTAATCCCAAGCTGCCCTGAGCCCAGTCTGAAATAAGCATCAGAGCAGCTGTGCAGTACAGCACGCTTATGCAACCACACTGGCTGCTTTTGTATTTGTTAAAACAGATGTTTGTTTTTTGTAAAAAATACATTAATTCTCACAGAAATAAAATAGATTTTCAGATTGATGAAATACTGAATAAATCGGTATTTAATAAACAAATGGCTTTAGTAATAATTGTGTGCTCTTGTACTTTCAAATCCAAAGGATCCAAGTGAAAGTTCACCTGATCCAGAAAGCACTGCCTTCCGCTCCTGAACGCCCAGACTTGCTGCCAACACCTTCCGTGCGGTGCAGCGCTGCCTGGAGCCTGGGCTGCGCTGAGGAACAGCGCAAGCATCCTCATCGTCACTGCCCGGGCGCTTCGGGGACGTGCCGGAGCACCTGTGCACCTCCTTGCTTTGCTCGGGCATCACACGAGCCGAGCTCGAGTGGGACAGGAAAATGGAGAGGGAGATCTCACCCGCAGGGCGAGGGAGGCCGGACGGAGCGGTGGCGGCCGGCAGGTGGGAGCGGGCTGCGGCTCCAGCGAGACCTGGGGGCAAGTTTCCGCGGGGCGCGGGATGCTGCAGCAGCTGTGCCCGCAGAGGCGGCGGGGCCGCAGCCGCCCTCGGCCGCAGCAAGGCACGGAGGGGGATGTAGTCCGTGGGCAGCGGCGCGGGGTTGCCTACACTTCCCAAGGTGCCGCCGTGCCGAGCCGAGCCGAAC